>KV419410.1:308463-521960 GCA_001630475.1 Sistotremastrum niveocremeum HHB9708 | reverse complement strand
TCGGGCTGCAAGATTAGTTGTGCCGCGGGCGAGGAACTGAACGGAGGCGCCGCCGTTCAGAGTTCGAACCCGTTCCTGGTCACAATAATCTTCAGTTTGGTGAAACACTCCATGGAGGAGCTCTGCGTGTACGGTATATGTCCACCTCATCCTGGGGGCGAGTGGGGATGGGTTCGATTCTGTCCAGGTTAATAGCCTGGCGGATATGTGATGTGTGAGGTGTACCAAGTGCAGGTAGGGAACCTTTTTTGCAAGTAATCAGTACTTTGGTCTTCCTACCAAAGTATTGCTAAATTGCCGACTCAATATCTGTCACATTAGAATATGAGAGCTTCAGAAAACGCGTAAGTCGATAGTGGAATATTATCAATAATGTGGTGCAAGTGTTTCCTGATGCCATGGTACTTCGCCCAAGTCAGCCCAGAGAAATGGACTTCAAGTTGAAGACCCGATGCGGTTCCAGCCAGCATCTAGGTAGGACACGCGTTCTCTTTCCTTCCCCCCATCCCCACTGTCAGTACTCGCCTACTTCCTCGTTTTGTCGTTCCTGCCCTCTCTTCTGTTCCATCATTACACCTATTCACTCAGAATCAGCAGCTCCAATTTTGGACCTCACATTCCATATAATTATCAACCATACCACCGGTGCAAGCTGTTCCTAAAGCTTGTATATAATACACTCCTTTTATAACAAACGTACGTGACGGTGCACGAGCTTTTTTTCGGGTAGGATCCACAGCTTATCACTATTCTCTCGCAGTATGTCAGAGTTGGCACCTCCAGCCAGCAGCCATAACGGCCGCGGCGTCAATGGAGGCACGACTTCGCTCTTGATAGAGGGAGCTTTCTTCAGAGAACTGCTCGGTCAACCATCTGAGCACCGGTTCACGGTGTCCCAGATTCTACTGGTGCTCCACCTAGACACTTTTGTAGCGGCCACAGATCCAACCGGTTCGATATCGGACGTGGATCCAAATCTCACCCAGTCGGTCCTATCCGGCATTAAAGCTTCATTAAAGGACCAATCCCTCCCTCCCTTCCTGCTGGCGATGATCAGAGAGTTCCTTATGAGCCGAGTCAAGATTCTGTCACCAAGATCCGGGTCTTCCCAACAAGACTGCGAATTCGTGCTTGCCCTCGTTGTAGTCGCCGAGGCGGTCGGCGGTTGTGAGGGAATCCTCGACCAGTGAGTCAGTGAGTACTTTTTGATTCTCTGGAACAGGAACTTTCACCTAAATCAAGTGCAGCATCCTCACGTGCATCTCCGAACAAGTCAACAGACTGTCTCTGCGCATCGTTGTATCTCTGGCATCTGTACAACAACAACATCATCATCATCATCATGTACATCTGCGGCGGAAGCATCAGAGTCTCTCTCACTATGCAATACTATGTCCAGCATCATCTGTTCTCGTCCGTGTACTCAAGTATAACATAACAACAACTCTCCGCATGAATACAAAATATCAGCTTTCAGCATCACGGCGACCACAAACAACATGATAAGATGAGATACGGTACAAAGTATTTTCAAACGAATCAAGTGGTATAACATATACGAATAATTTACCAAAACTTTGGAAGTAGAAAGCTACTATAGTAGCCAGAGATGCTGCGATCGTGATCAAAATCAACTACACAGTCCCGCATCGTTGAGAGGTCGACCAAAGCATCCTATATCCGGTTTCTTTTTTCTCGGAAACGCGAACCGCTCTTCATCTCCAGATACGACAAAGGGTAGAACACCAAGCATATCACACCGAACAGAACGAACGTCCAACCAGGACCCAGAGCATCCAGAATGAGGTCTTCCACGGCTACGAGAGCTGCACCTGCAGAACATCGAAAGAGGTTATTCTAAATACAAAAATGAGACATAGCAGGTGCTGTACGTAAAAGTCGGACATACCGCAGCGGTGATGGATGACCCCTGAGTCGGGAACAGGTCCATGACGAGATTCTGGTGACTGTTGAAGATACTGATGCCAGACCAGCCAGCTATTCAGACGCGTTAGAAAAGGCTGGACAATAGGTTCAACACCCTTACTGAAGAAAGTTATAGACAGCGGAACGCTGATGTGAGCTTTATATTGCACGCTCCAACCATAGCCGATAATGCATGCCACGAACATACACAAGTAGAGGAACGTCATACGTAGACGCGCTCGTTCAAGAGGGAAAGCAGCGTCCATTTTTGGGTCGGGCGACGCCAGTTCCAGGTTGGCCTTTTCGAGGGAAGCCGAAGACGCGTCTTTTCTCTCTGCGTTGTACCTCTGCTCGAACATCTTGTAATCTCGATCAAGCATTCGCCCGTTTAGCCAGGATCCAAAGACAGCACCACTGCCTCCAGCCATGAAGCAGATCCCAATGTCGGTGTCAGTGAGGAACGGATACGTCTCTTTGAACAGTACTGATACGGTGGTTGTAACACCGTAGAAGACCGCATATACGACGGAGTTGAACGTGAGAATGAGAAGCACGTCTGGATAGAGGAATAGTCGGAGAGGGTTTGACATGGATGTATGAGGTGCAATTTTCGAGCAGCGAGGAATCCCGGCTTTCCTGAACGGTATGATGGGCCGACTGAAAATGTGAGGAGGGCGGATCGAGCCATCGCCGACAAGGCTTCTAAGAGTCTCTGGTAAAATCCTAGATGATCGTCAGCATCGTTAAGCAGAGAAGAAAGAGGAAGGCGTACAGGATTATGACGAGCAACACGACGCCCGAGAAGATGCATAGGAACCAGAAAATCGATCGCCAGCCAAGATGGTCGCTTAATAATCCTCCAATTGTTGGTCCTACACAGGGACCCACTATAGGACCCTGATAAAATGAGCGGCATATCTCGAGGAACTTCAAGTCGACTCACTAGACTATACAAGCCTAAGAACATTCCACGTTCTGATGGATGAGCAATATCCACGATCAATCCAGCAGCGAGAGCAACGGTACTCGCGCCTCCACCAGCTTGAAAGCACCTCAGCAGAAGAAGAAGCCAATATGAGTTCGTGGGCACGAGAGCCAGGCCCACACAAGAAACGCATAAAGTGGTCAGGCACAGAATGAAGACTATGCGGCGCCCGTATCGATCGGCGAAAGGTGCCCAGAACATGGGCGCTATCAAATTTTCAGAGCTAGGAATGAAGGAAGGTAAATCAGACTCACCAATCGCTTGGAAAACCATGTAGGTTGTGATTGTGAGATTGATTGATTCGACAGATTTGCCGAAATTGATCGCAACCATCGAGACGGCGGGCAAATAGATGTTGGCAGACAAAGGGCTGCGATAGGTATCATTCACTTTATATTCAGAACATTGCAGATTCGAGAAGGCTAACCTCAAGAGAGCAGCCAGGCTTCCGAGGAATACCAGCAACCACTTCTCACGTCGGGAGAATACAGAATATGCCGCCTCTGCCTCACAGGCGGCCCATTCTTCTGATATAACGCCTTCCTCATTAGATTGGTATGCGATCTTGACATCGTGTGGCGTAGTCTGGCGTGAGAGACTGGTAAAGTCGTTAGCCGCCTGAGGGACAGCAACCACAGTCGAATCCTGCGCGCGAGGTAGCATGGGATGAGAGCGAAGTACGAGGGCACATCGTTGGAATATGGTGACCTTTTGAGTGGCTCATGAACAAGGCAAGACCAGCAGCCTGCCAGTGATGTTTTATGCGCCATTGGTTATTGGACAAAGGATCGGAGCCGTCGAAAGATCAGTTGACATATAAAGTTGGAAACTCGGAGTTTTGTGGATGTACATAAGAGTCCAGGCAGTTCTATGAGTTTCATCGAGAGTCAATGATGATCACGGAAGAAGTCAGGAAATCGCCGATAGTACGGGGCATGCATCCTTGTTCTCAATTGCCATATAGGACGTCTTGTTCACTGGCACAACACAAGTTCATGACATTTGAACATTCGGGACAGTGTGGCGGTTCCAAACGAGCGAGATACGGATCAAGCTGCGCTGAGGAAGGCTTCAACACTGATACAATTGCAAGACCATCGATATCGATAGCTGGTTCACTTAGTATGCCTGGTTGATGGGGATTGCCAGAAAATTTGGAGGCAGTTCTTATCTCTCGTCTGAATGGGTGCGGCAGGCCTGGGGTATTTGGATGCAATCTGCGTGAAACGCTACAGTGGACATGGAGAGCAAGACGAGAGTGCCTCGGCAATAACGGCATCTGAATCAATCACTGCCGCAATCGAGAAATATCCGGCCCATGTTTACAGTTTCACCAGCAGTTTCATGTTGCTCTGGATAATTGACATCCCGTACTACTCAGAACCATCATGGTTTTCATAAATATAGATGGCAAATAATAACTTAGAGTTGACTTTCTACAGCCCCCCAAGGTCGACGTCCTGATCCTGCTCTGCTTGATCTGTCAAAAGGCTTGCAGCCGCCTCCCTATTCAACTTCTCCAAAATCCAAAGCCGCACATCCAAGACGGGAACAGGAAGAGTATAGTGACTGACGCTCCTCTTCCAGCCTGAAAGACCCTTCACCGCAGCGACAACGTTCCATATTTCTCCTTCGCCTTGCAATATCTCCAAGTGATGATTCATATCTTGAACGAGTAATGGATTTGGGCTCAACATCAGCTCTGTTCGATTAATGAAGTCTAGTGTAGACGTGGTCCATGCTGGAGTATATTTGTCTTCGTGGAGGATGTGCGTAAATGAAGAGAAATTGGTGGCATTTTCGGTCTTGTCGTAAATCCAGGGAGAGGCTGGAGATGGGAGGAAAGGAGAGAGAGAAGGAGGCGCATTGATATGCAAGAACAGGGACGCCCCGGTTTGCGCGGCCAGATTATCGATGTGGATATGGACTTTGAAACAACGCGTCAGTATGAAAATACAACGAAAATAACGGGCATTTACCGTTAGATTCCGAATCCAGTATTTTATTAACATAGGATAGTGCTTCCCCTCCCGCATAATTGGCACGAGAAGCGACGGTGAATGCTATAGTAGCAACTGCATTGAGCAGTACAAGGCCAACAACGCCCGCTCGGAATACAAATTTTACGGGCCAAGAACGGGGCGAAGTCATCCTGCCATAAAGTGTTAGCATTGTCGAAACGAAGCGTATATTGAATCCTTACAGCAGACTAGCACCCCGAGCCGCAGCGATATTAAAGAGTGGTACAGTGTAGATAATAAATCGCCACTCCTTGTGGCCGATAAAGGAAATAAGCCCAATAAATAGGAGTGAAGACAGGAGTAATTGTCGGACACGATAATCGGCAAGCCAGGCAAACACGGCCAAGGGTAAGGAACCCATGAGCATTTTCGGCAGATGGCTGGACAAATAACTGTGGAAAGGCGATACCTAAAGCGAAGTCAAAGGAGGCAGTCTGGAATTGAATTGTTGCACATACACCCCAGTCCACGCTCTTGCCTTCAACTACATTGAAAAGGACGCTTTGCAATTCCGGCCAAATGGGCCACGTGTTCCAAAAGTAGGAATCTACGAGAACGGTCGCGCCTAATAGCGCATAAGTCACCAGTATATCTCGCCATATCGTATTCTCACCTACGCAGATGACACTGAACGTGAAACCAATGAGAAGGAGTCTGAGGCATGCGACCTTGCCGGTTGCAAGAAGTTGGAAAGCAAGTGGACCAAGCAGCATGGCGAGTTCGGCGCGAAGTACAACACTTGCAAAAACAAGTAAACCGATAGCTGCCACAAGACTGTTACGCGAACCCTTGCGTCCTAGGGTCCTGTCGAAAAGGAGGAAAAATGCCACGTTGACTGTGGCAGCATCAGTGGTGTCCAAGACAAGGAAATCTAAGAGCTCACCAGGGAATATAGCGAACATGTTGGGTAATGTGCGTCCGATCCAAAAAGGGAGGTGATATTGAGACATGGTGAGGAGTGTAAAAAGAGCACCCTCGAGATCGCTGAATCGGCGACGGGTGGCACGACGCAAGAGCGATATCCCTATGGCATTCACAGTCGCGAGCACCAAACGCACTAGAATGACCGTGTTAGACGGTTACACGGGGTACTCATTTAAAGCGCACGAACGAAGTATTTGAACATCAAATTTGGAAGTAAGGAGGTCCAGGCTGCCCAGTGTATAAACAAGCGGTTTTGTGATATAAGCTAGCAGCAAGCTGCCTATAAATGACCGAGGGACGGCGCCAGGAAATTCGACGTGGTCGTACTGTCAGATCGTCTTAGAGAGCACCAATTGCATTGAGCGGAAGACACACGTGTTGTAAAGCTTCAGGGGAGACGCCATAGAATATAATGTCGTGAATAGCGTGAAGATTAAAGCTCTCTTCAACTTTTGTATATGGCGCAGCGATTACGTGAGCCCAGAAGGTGAGAACGATGAGAACGTCCTGTTCCATGATTGCTCTGAGTCGCGGGTCAGGCAAGGTTCGATCTCCGGTTCCCGCTCTCGCTTCGCAGTGACGACGCAGGATGCTCTTTGCTCATTTTATTGGACTGGTGTTGTTAGCCTCGTCGTCGTCGGTATGGGCAGCTAGGTCACGCCAAAATGCTAATTCCTCAAGCCCTTTGGTATCGTTCGACGGCCCTCAATCAGTAAGTTCCCGAACAGACGCGCATTTACGCTGGCTAACTCGTTCCCCAGTCCCTGACGAGCTCATCACTATGTAGGCCATCATATATATACGTTAACATCGCAGACACCTCATGATAGGTTGCTCCCTTAGTCCGACCTCCACGAGGAGGCGAATGTCCCCCGTGCTTCAACTGCCTTTTGCCTAGCTTCAACTGCGGCCAAGTAATCCAGCCATTTCCTCGTTGACTGTGCTCTCACATGATTCTCAGTTCAGTGAATGTAGCGAATATGACGGTCAGTGCAAATGTAGGCCTGGTTGGGCGGGCCAAGATTGCCTCACCCCTCGTAAGTCCTCGCACATTTACGTAGTAATTTCCCTCATGTCATTCCATTTCAGAATGCGGGTCTTTGAAGGATGGCGAACAGAGATTGCCTCGACCTGAAGGCGACAAGTGCGAATGTGAGGAAGGTTGGGGTGGCATCAACTGCAACGGTACGTCACCAACATCATACCGCGGTAGGGTCTCATCTCAAACACTCCCCGCAGTCTGTCTATCGGATAACGCATGTGATGGATTCCCGGTGCTGGACATGCCTGCTACGGACCCTAGAGAAACGGTCAACATGACTTGTTACAAGGGTGGCGAGACTGTCCGAGCAAATCATCAGTTCTGCGACGTTACCAGTGAATCTGTTCATATCCTGCGTGTCTTGCACGTCTGATTTTCATTTAGATCCCAAAATCATCAGTCAGTTAGATGGACTGGCCCCACAAGTCACATTTAGTTGTGACAAGGGCTCTGCCACTTGTGCATTCCAGTTTTGGATAGAACAAGTCGAATCTTTCTACTGCGGTCTTGACCAATGTTCCACCAGGGTTCTACACGACCATGACAGTGACTCTGTCTTCTACGAGTGTGAGAAACTTCAGTGCGCTTGTGTACCCGGCCGAAAATTGTGCGGGGAAGGCGGTTTCGTAGGTAATGGTTGTTGATTCTATCAAGGTGGTGCCATCATTCACCGGCGCTTCAGATATTGGAGACTTCTTGACTCAGGAGATCAAAGGACCGGCTAAGTTTGGGTGCAAGACTGGCAAAGGGTGCACTTTTGAAGAAGATGCGATGAACGCGTTGATTACCGAAGTTTTTGGCGATCCATACATCACTTTAGAGTGCAAAGGAGGCGAATGTCTGGCTTCTAGCATGGTACCGGGTTATAAGGTACGAACTTACTGCCTTCTCCAAGAAGTCGTCTTGACAGTACTCAGCGTCCTCCCAAACCTGACAACACCATTCTGGTGGCCCTGAGTGCCGCCGCCGCCGGAGTTATATTCCTTCTTGTCATCATTAGTACGACTCTTTCACTAATATATGACTCCCTCCTGACCAACGTCTAGTCTTGTGGTATGTCGGCCGCACTAAGTCTGAAGGCTTTGGCGAAATTCGCCTACCCGAAGCTGAAGCTGCGAAACTCATGACTGACCATGTTCCCGCGTCCCTTCACTTTTCCAATTTGTCTTATGACCTAGCCGGTCGTCAGATACTGGACTCTATCTCTGGATCCGTCAAAGCAGGACAAGTCATGGCAATCATGGGCGCTTCTGGAGCGGGCAAGTCAACTTTCCTCGATATCCTGGCTCGGAAGAACAAGCGCGGAATCGTAAATGGTGTAACGCTTGTGAATGGACGTCAGGTCGCGGATTCCGATTTCAAAAAGGTCATTGGGTTTGTAGATCAGGAGGATACTCTCATGAGTACGCTGACCGTCTATGAAACTGTCCTGTATTCCGCTCTGCTGCGCCTTCCACGTGAGATGAGCGAGGAAGCGAAGAAGTTCCGGACACTGGAGACGCTGCATGAGCTTGGCCTCTTGAATGTGAAAGACTCGCGCATTGGCGATTCGAGTGCGTCCCAATGACCCTTTAAATATTATGATTTATACTTACCATTTTGCAATCTAGGTCGTCGATCAATATCTGGTGGCGAAAAGCGCCGAGTATCAATAGCGTGTGAGCTGGTGACTTCTCCGTCCATCTTATTCCTGGATGAACCGACAAGTGGTGGGGCATTCCTGGCTGAACAACACAGCTCGCGTTAATATTATATCTAGGCTTGGACGCTTTCAACGCTCTCAACGTCATTGAATGTCTCGTATCATTGGCCAAGGACTATAATCGGACTGTAGTCTTCACCATCCATCAGCCAAGAAGCAACATCGTCTCTCTTTTCGATCGTCTCGTGGTGTTGGCTCGAGGAAAATTGGTGTATTCCGGCAGCGCTCATGAATGCCAAGATTACTTCGCAAGCATCGGACAACCCTGTCCACCAGGATTCAACATTGCCGACTTCCTCAGTGAGCGTGATGATCATCTGATGTTTGTTCCTATCTGACTCGCTTTCAGTCGATCTCACTATGGGCTCGGAGCCAGAACAGGTTCAGGCACCGTCACCTGTTCGACCTTCGGCAGAGGGGCCGTTAGAAGTGGACGAGGAACGCGGCTTCAATAACAACCAACCGGCATCTCAGCAGACACCTGGTGCCTCATCGAGTGGTGCGCAGTCTACTGTCGATGATGCTGAGCAGACCACGAGACCCGGCTCACTGGCGGCACCGGAACCGAAGTCGACTTTCGACCTGATCAAGCGGAAGACCGTCCACTTTGTGCAGTCAATCGCCACGAGCTCACAGAAGGGTGACCCTCCGTTGTCACCTCAGCTGACGAGCCTTGTGCGGTCATATGCCGACAGTCCGGTAGCAGCTACGATTCAGGAAGAAATTTTGAACCTGCAAAGTAACCGAACCTCCACGGGTGAACTGAGAGATGTGACTGTCGAGAGCAGTCTGCGAGGGCATCTTCGAGCGGGCTACTTGACTCAATTCAGAATCCTGAGTGGCCGTGCGTTTAAGAACATGTACCGCGATCCCGCTCTTCTGTTGGCTCACTATTCTGCGGCAATCCTTGTTGCCGGTGAGTCTATCTTTTCGCTTATCCGAGCCGAGCTCCCGGCCTAACATACATCCGTTTCGAGTCATTTGCGGCGTTCTTGTGCGTAACGTGTCGTACGTAATCCAAATTGCCTCGTCATTCGCACGACTCAAAATCGTTGTCCACGTGTAGGAACGATATCGCTGGTTTCCAAAATAGGCTGGGTAAGCTGCTCCAATGGTCAAGGTCTGCTTCGTGTTTGTTCTAAACCGGTGTCTCTAGGAATATTCTTCTTCACATTGGCACTGTTCGGCTTTTCCTGCCTCTCAAGCCTGAGCCTTTTCGCTAATGAACGAGTGCTCTTTATTCGTGAGAGGTGGGCATGCTCAAACAACTGAACGGCTGTTTTACTGATGTTGGTCAGATCGAATGGCTACTATTCCACCTTCACATACTTCGCTTCAAAGGTTCTGTTTGACCTCGTGCCCTTGAGGATTGTCCCGTCTCTAGTCTATGGTGGCCTCATCTATGGATTACTCGGACTTGTTCCCCGGGTTGCCGAGTTCTGGAAGTTCATGTTAACTTTAGTCCTGTTCAATCTCACGACAGCCACCCTCATTCTCCTGCTTTCTGTGGCGATATCGAACACTAGCGTGGCGAGCCTGGTCGGCACGTTAGTTATGTTATACAAGTAAGTCGTCGTTCCGATTTCTTCCTTTCATTCAGTTAATGAAAATGTCGTGTGATCTAGCCTGCTATTCACTGGTCTTTTGATCAATCGCGACTCAATGGCACCAGCTCTGCGCTGGCTAACTACAATATCATTCTCTCATGCGGCTTTCGAAGCCTTAACAGTGAATGAGCTACGGTACCTTCAATTGAAGGAAATAAAGGTGCACCCCATTTCTCTTGGCATTCTCGCGTCTCCCGCGAACTGATTGCGCCATCAGTATGGGGTTGAATTGGATGTCCCCGCCGCCCTCATTTTGCAAACTTTCGGATTAAGAGCTCTGGTAAGAAAAATGAACCGTCATCGGTCCGAGAATGAATCGCTAATACATCCGTGACAGGCATTTTGGTGGCCAGACATCGCCACGTTGGGAATTATGTTCGCGGCGTTTTTGCTCCTCAGCTTCCTTTGCCTCCAATACTACGTGAAAGAACAGCGGTAATACGGCCCTGTCTTTCCATATCACTCACCGTACCCCGCGGGGGCCGCATCCAATGTTCATGCCATGCCACGTATCTTCCCCAGAATACATGATAAGAATACACGCTCAGTTTATTGATCGCGCTAATATCAACTGAGTTATGGCGGTAGGGCGGAGTTCCGCATCGTTACGCCGAGCTTAGAGAAACACCGATATTTGTAGTAGAACATTATGGAATTTCTGTATCATTAGGAATGCACAAGAACAATAATAATTGCGAGTACTGGCGTGTCAAACATTGAAAGATGCAGCGAGAAAACAACAACAGACGGAAGCGATGAAGTAACAAGTAACTGAAGGAGGGATCGAAAATGTGTGACGAAAAGAATAACTGTTAATGAGTGAATGATGTCCCGTACAACTTAACAGGATGCAATAATGAATGCTATGACAGGGCAGAAGGAACAGAAAACTCTAAGTTGAAGCGCATCAAGGCATGTACTTCGCGTTAAGGTTGTGGATTTCGCGAGCGAGGTAAGGCCATGTTAATGCCTGATGCAGTGAAAGGGAAAGACTGTCGGTTTCTGGGTCTGAGTCGATTTCCATACGCGAAGATGAAGGTTCGGGTGATTCTGATCTTCTTGACTGCGTTTGCAGTCTTTCGCGCGCAAGCTCGACTTCCCATCCGAGGAGGTTGTACAAGAGCCTTAAATTTGGTTGAATGAGAACGCTAAGGCGGCGCGCTCTGACTACCAGATATGCATGAAGCAGTGGGAGCTGGAGGAATTTCATAAGGTATGCGATCTAAATGCCATTAGAAAACTGTCTCTTGAGAGCTCTGAAATAATCTTACGGTGACGGTAGCACTTCTCGATACGCCAACACGGCAATGAACGAGGACTTTCCCTCCATCCACTCGTGCTCGGTCAATCCATTCGCAGATCGAGCGTAATTGCAGTCTTAGACTGTCAATTCCGTCATCGCTCACGTTCTGTAAGAGAATGAGGAAATGAAGACGCATATATATGCTATTTTTACGGACCTGGACATCGAGGACTTTGATTCGGCCCTCTCGTTCTTCTAGCCATAATGTTCCTGCCCCGTGTGGTTTTCCAGACGGCGCTGGCGAACTTGGTTCGTCCGGTATTAAAGCAGATTCACCTGAAATAATTCAAAAAATTGAACGAATGATTTGGAAAAAATGCTACGAACCAACAGAGACCACATGAGTGATTCCCAAAGCATGGAGCATGTATGCGTTACAAGCATGATTTCTAAAAGAGGCATATATGCGTCAGAACCAAACCATTTCAACTTTCTCCAGAAGACGTACAAGTTTCCCAAGTATAAGAACGGCAGAACACGACTGGGAAGACTTCCATCGAACCGTGGATTATTCATCCAACTATAATGGTCCGCTCCATGCGGTAAAACAGGTAACGACGAAGAATGATTTCTCGACGAGCGGCCGACTTTTGATGAAGGTGGTGAAGAAGGAGCGTCACCAGCAGGGACAGGCGAAGCGTTATTGTTGTTCCGTCCAAAATTCGACCACGGCCAACGATCACGATCCCCACGTTCTCTCGATCTCCCTACAGATTGTGGCGTACAGTACTTTTGCTCGACACGTCGAAGAATGGCCAAGTCTGATTCGTATACGAAAAATGATCTATGTCTCCGATTTTGGAGTTCGAGATATGCTTCGGGTAGTGAACAACGTTTCTCGGCCATAATCAGGGAAAGAGCGAGGACGGATGATTCGGTATAGCCGTCTTGGGAATAGATGAGGACTTTGGATCGGCGGGAGGCATGGATGAGGGATTGGATGAAAGTAAGGAATGTGGTTATTGCGGGGATAGGGTTGGTTTGTAATGACGGTGATGACGGGAAGGGGAGGTGGAGAATAGATTGAGCGTTTGGAGGTGGACGCGATGGTGGTACAGATGTGAAACCAGTTTGCCAAAGAGCGGACAAAGTTTGGAGATGCTCTTCGGCCCTTCGTATATGCTGCGACGACGGTATTGAGGCACCGTCATGACACTGTACACAGAGATCGTAGCCATCGGGGTTGTTCGACGAGTCGAATACGTTCGTCATTGGCTCTTGGTCGCTCCAGCAAGGTACGTCTGCAGCATTTCCCAAGAAGATGCCTGGAAGGATCTCTGATGAACGAGTCAGGGCGTGCATCTCTGCCTTTTCGGCGAGAGCGAGGGGTGGCGGATGAGTAATGATGTACGGAGGGAGAGAGGAAGGAGGTGCCATGAGTACAAATACATTGTATGAGGGAGCCGTGTCTGGTCGGGATGCGGCAAGTGTTTCGTGGGCGATCTTGAAGCGCTCAGCTAATGCTAGGACCGCACGCGATGTGCTTTGACCAGTGGGAGAGTATACAACAATGTCAGATATTCGTGCATAGACAGACTATATGCGGGTCAATCAGAGTGAAAAACGGTCATATGCTATGTACACGTACAGTCTGTATGCCGAAATTGCGCAGTGAGATACCGTCGGGAACGTTGAGAGGTAGGAAGGTTGGAGAGGTTGGCGAAAGAAGTTCATGCGATTTAAAAGAACAAGAGATGTATGTTGGAGGAGATGGGGGTGCTGGGACGGGATAAGGATTCTCGGCTATTGAAGTGCGCGAGTACATTGACGGCGTGCAAGTAAGGTTGGAAACAAGGGAAAGGGAGGAGTCAGTGGATGCGAGAGAGGTAGTGTCTGACGGCTGTCGAGTGAACTCGTCGTCTTCCCACAACATCTCATCGTCATCGTCTGCATCGCTATCATCTGCCGCTACCCACATCAGCCCTCTATAATCCGGAATTGCGCATTTCTGGCTTGCGGGCTTGGTAGGACCGACGGTGGTCTCCGGCGATGTGAAGAAGGCATTCTGAGCCTGATTTCTGCCCTCGAGGCCGTGGAGGTAGGGAAAGAGCAGAGAGTCTTTGGAGTCTGCAGCGAGGGTGTGTCTCGAGTGCAGAGACAGGAACTGGGAGGCTGTGATAGCCCGAACAGGCGAATTGGGAGCAGGGCGGGGGACGATGACGGGGAGATGGTCAATGAAGCCTGGGGGATACTGGAGGCCCGCGCTCATTGATGGGCGCGATGGGCGGGAGAGGAGGAGGAGAGAGCGAGGACACCAGAGCGGAGTAGAGGCTGGAAAGAGAGCTCGCAAAAACTGGGACTCGAAGGCCAGATCAACTTTCAATCTCCGCCCAGTCACGGGAGCCATCTCGGGAGAATTTCGTCGTGGGGTCCATTTCCGGATGTGGGGCTATTCAGTTCCTGGTCAATGAGTGTGTGAACCGGACAGCTCCCCACCAAAAATATATTCGCTGCTTGCCCGAGACACCATCCAGCAGCCGAGACAGCGAGCGAGTGCTCTCCAATTCACTGCTCGCCGTCGTGGCCATTCTGCTGAGCAAATGCGTGCTCCTAGGACATCCGTGGAGCAGAACAGCATTGATCCGACGTTCTTCCGGGCCATCTTCGCCCGCTATCCGGAACCTTCGGACCCGAGAGTGCGTCGCGTTGGCCGGGCCCCAGTCTCTTTCGCACGTCCACGCACGATCCACACGTTGAGCAGCCTGAATGCTGCCATGCATTCACAGGCTGTCTGCCACTGCTCTCTGCACCCATCTCACCCCTAAGGCCTAACCCTGAACAATCATTGAGCCGTGTGATCCAGGGTCACATATTCATTCACACGCTCGTCCTTTCCAGCCTCGGATTTAGTTGCCGAGATCTCCCCCGATCCTCGACGATCGGTGTCCGCTTCTTTTCTGGATTTGCGTCGCTTTCGGCTCGACCTCATATCCATCTCCAGCGACTCCCCGACCATCTTCCGCTTATGGCAACCTGGCTATCTTGCTCGCCTTTTCTGGCCCATTTCTCGCCTCTATCCACCTTCTTTGCTCCAATTTTCCGCAGCCAATTGCCTCTTCCAGCCTCTCGGGCACCCGGTCGCCCGCAACCATCGGATGCCGGGGGCGTTGCCTGGTCAATTCATTTACGTGCAACTAATGACGCTCTCAGGGGCAGGGCATATATGGGTCAGGGCACTGCGCGAGCTCCCGAGCGGGTCACCTTTGTTTCACGCTAGTACAACTCGAGACATCTCTCCAACCGCCAAATATATCACCAGAAAAGTTCCAGTATATTCCTCCCCTGCTACTCGTACACAGCGTCCGTCGCAACGTCCATAGCACTCGCTCCACGTGGTGGAGCTAACACACTGCTTCCGAGAGCCAAAGTCTTCCCTACAATCTTCCGGAAACGCAGCGCACGGACCGGACATTCCATCCAATCACCAACAAGTCGATCGACCCAAAGAAGACGCCGGGAATAAACTTATTTCAAAGGCGGGGCCCTGCGCATGTGGGTCCGTGTCGACGGCATTATGGCTTCATTATGGAGTGAGTCGTCACAAACGTGAGGTGCGACTTCAGTCACGTTCCTCGCTTGGACTCGAACAGTCTCGGACTGCATCTCCAATTGCTCGTTGCTTTGCAATATTTGATCCGGCCGATGCAGGCGCGCCAATTATAAGAGGGACCTGTCAATAGTTGACCTTGCGCGCAGCCGGTTTTCGCCAGAGCTCAGATCAGG
This sequence comes from Sistotremastrum niveocremeum HHB9708, assembly GCA_001630475.1. Lineage (NCBI taxonomy): Eukaryota > Fungi > Basidiomycota > Agaricomycetes > Sistotremastrales > Sistotremastraceae > Sertulicium > Sertulicium niveocremeum. The sequence continues at coordinate 506,727 of KV419410.1, read as the reverse complement.
CCCATGTCAAGTCAGCGTGGTCCAGGAGTAAGTTGAACATAAAGATTTATTGCCCCGTGACGAGTGCCGTAAGGAGTGCAGCGTGAGGATTACTCAGCGTCTGGGTATTTTAGGATCAACGAGGGAGACTAGTGGACCGGACATCCCCGAATGCGCAGAGGTCATAGCGTAGATTCATAGCACGAACGAAGGCGCAATGTACAATCCATAAATTGCTTGAATACGTGTTCCTTATGGCATATTATCTTGTCTGGATATATTAGAAATAAAGCGACGTGTCGCCATCGCACCCGAGGTCTCTGAACGTATGGCGAGATCAAGGCTCAGTGTCGTGGCCTCGAACACCCAAGCTAAGATAACAAGGCTGAACGAGCGACCAAGGAGGGTAGTGACAGTATAAAAGGTGGAGATATCCATGGGGCTGTCACCAGAGACACGATGAACGAGCAAGAGTTGCCAAACGCAGTCAACTCTGAGGTTTAAGGGAACAAGACTCACTCACGTGTTGTAGACTTATCTCCATACAAGAAGACTATGCGACCATGACGATGAAAGGTCGATCGACTCGATGTCTCGAACACATGGAGTCTTATACTCCTCAGGGCATGACTCGCTGAACAATGTTGATCATGCGAACAAGATGATGATCGTGACAGGAGTCTCGACACAAATGGCCGCAAAAAATCCACGTGTCGTTGGAAGCTTGCTGCAGATCGTCCAGGGAAGGCTGGAAAGGACACTGAGCGATATGAACTCGCTGCGCTATGACATGGTCCGGAATTCAACAGCAAATGAAGGTTTCGAAGGCAATGGACGCCGCGCAGAATATAAGACCGCCGTCGCTGCCGAGCTGGATACAGGGAAGACAAGTACAAGAGGGCTGAGGGGCAGGCCGCACACGCCTTGTTCTTGGCCGCCATTGTGCCTGTTGAAATGGACAAAAGCATGGGCATCAGATCGGAAGTAAGCTTTCAAACTCCGGCGTCTTGTATTCTCTAATGGAAACGGGTCCATACAAAAGCCTGCCGCACCCCTCTGATGCCCCGTTTACTTCTCCATCTCTTTATACCCCCATATCAGTCCTTGGGTCGCTGAACGACCAGGCTGTTCATTAGATTTTTGTTTCTCCTTTTTTCTGGCATATCGAATGGGCTGCTGCAATTCTTCGGTGAGCTCACGCGGGTCTTGTGGAAAAGGTACATATGCTAACTAAACATGGTTGCGCATATAGACGATCAACTGGGAGGAGGAAGAAGTTTGGCTGGGCCATTTTGAACTGGGTCGAGCAATTGGGAAAGGCGGCTTCACGAGGGTACATTGCGTCCGACCAGCGCGTTCGGTCTTCATGCTCAAGGTCTTTTTGTCTCAGGTGAAGGCTGTCGAGTACAAACGTACGGGCGAACAATATGCCCTCAAGTTTATGCACAAGAGCATCATCGCCAAAAAGAAGTCAGCAAAGAGCTACATCCAAGAACGCAAAATCCTCGAGACTGTACGCCACTCACATCTTCAGGTTCACATACGCCATACTAAAACGCGTCAATTTCCCAGATCGACCATCCGTATATCGTGAATCTGAGATGGGCTTTCCAAGATGATCATTATCTATATTACGTCCTGGATCTCATGCTCGGGGGCGATCTTCGATGTACGTAATTTTCTCCGTCTAATGCCTCCCCGTCCGACGTTCCTGGCTAGTCCATCACGACCGTAAATGGTGTCCCGGAGAACCCGCTATCAAATTATGGATTGCCCAGATCGTCCTTGCAACTACCTATCTTCATTCTCAGCGAGTCATTCATCGGTATGTCGACGCACTGAATTTCCTCTCATCCGTCTAACTGCTTGGCAGAGATCTGAAACTCGATAACATTCTTTTGGATTCCAAAGGGCATGCGCATATAACCGACTTCAATTGCGCGACATGGATATCGTCGTCGCATCAACATTCACAACAAGCCGGCACACGGCGATACATGGGTACGGCTAACGTTTCCCGTGATCTCATCCGAGTCTAAACTTCCTGTTAGCGCCTGAGATGTTGAAGGGCACTGGATATGACTGGCAGATCGACTATTGGGCCATTGGAATGATCGCCTACGAAATGCTGTTCAAAGACATCCCGTTCGGAAAGTCTGCCAAGACTGAGAATGCCATGTACAACTCCATCATCGAAGATGAAGTCGTCTTTCCTCCCAACGTCGATGAACTGTGTTCTCGCGAAGGACAAGATTTCATCCGTGGTGTACGCACTTTTTGCTTCCCATCCCAATGAGATACTAATTGCCATTGCAGTTGCTCAGAAAAGACCCTTCGCAACGTCTCGCGTGTCAGAGCAGAAGAACATCTTTCGCCCAAATCCGCGATCACCCTTGGTTCCGAGGGATGGATTGGGAGAAGCTGGCACGAAAGGAGATTCCCTCGACATTTATTCCTTCGGTATGTTTTTATCATTGCCGTCTTCGAACGCATGCTAATGTTCTGAACAGGCCGACAAAATGAACTTCGACATCTCGCATGAGTTAGACGAGTTCCTTGTCATCGACAAACCTTTGACACAAGGCAGACGACGGAACAAAAACCGTGACCTGGAAAAACTCAAACCTCAGGACCGACTGATGGAAGAAGAGTATGTTTTCTTTATTGCAGTAGCATATATTCGGTTCTGACATGATCTCAGGTTCTTACCGTTCGACTACACAAAATCGAGACGGTCATCACAAATGACCCAAGCAAACGCTCGCGCGCAGCTACTCACACACGCTGCAGCAAGAGTGTCGGCAGCACATGTAGCTGAATCGAGAAGAAATAGCAACGACTATGATCCTCGAAACAGAGCAGTGTCACCGACACCAACGATGGTGCCTCGTACCACGTCAGTGCGCTATCCTGCTGCTGCGTCTTATTCAGATGTTCAGAGTGGAGCTATAGCTGAGGAGCCTACCTACATTATCACGCCGCCCGACGGTGTAGAGATGCCTCCTGCTGCATATCATCCTATCTCTCGTCCGAGGACTGCAGAGGGTCGTCGTACCCGTCCTCTTCCTCTCGATCTTTCCCAATTGAACGCTATGAACAAACGCTCTTCACTTCAATATCCTTCTTCCTTGTCCAATGGGACGAGCATCACTCTCGCACAATCCAGAGAGACTCTCCGAAAGAGCTCTTCAAAATCTTCATCTTTGTCTTCCCCTCGTTGAACCGAACACTTTTTCTACTTCTTGGATATTTAATCAAGCATTACCGAGCATTCAAACTTTCTCTTTCATCTTCATTCATCGCATTTTGGTCTCACGTCTCTAGCATTTTTCCTTTTTCTTTCTCCGACATTCATCAGATTATGTAGCCTCTTCACATCCGATACCTCTGTAGCCATTATAATCAGTAATCCTCCTGACGAATGTAACGATTTTCTTCATGCCACCATAACACCTTGCGCCGTGATAAATTCTTTCTTGACCAAACAACGCCACACATCGCCAAATAACACGCACAAACATCTCCTTCAACCTTGAATTCAAAAAAGCCACAGTAGCATTCCTTCCTCTCAAGTATATTTTGTAACATAGCTAATCGCCACCCATGAGTGACGCGGTAAGTCATTCGCCCTGAATTTATGGAACCTTTGATCTGACACGACGCTCAGTATGGGCGCCATCGCGAGTCCGTTGAGGATATCGAAGAGGAGCTGATGGACATCTTCTTGAGTCATCCCGACGCCGAACTCAACGAACACGAGGTTCCCGATATACCCAGCGCGGCTGTCCCATCCATTCTCAAAACATGGGCAGAACAACACGGATCCGAAGACCTCTTGTCCGAGGATGAACTCAACCAATTCATGGAACTCCTAACGACACATTCGATAGATCGCGTGCAACCTGCGTTGATCATGGGCATTGTGGCTGTGAGAGGGAATGACTCACCGAGGAAGGAGCTGCCTGATCCTCCAGAGGAATATCATGAGCATGAAGGGTTTCACGGAGAGGGGCATTCTCGTTCGGCCAGTATCGAGTCGACAGGGACTTCAGTTGGGCCACCTGTGCCACCAAAATGGTCTTCACCACCGGAATCACCATTCGAAGCCAAGAACAGACAGCGGTCTCAACCGTTAAACGCTCCTCCCTCAAGCTGGAGTGGACGCCGACCTGTGCCTGCTTCTCACGTACGACGGAGAAGTGACGCTGATTCGACATCGGGTTATGCTCTCAGCGATTCCGAGGTGCGTATACGTGTACCTCATAGTTATGAGCATCGAAGTCTGATGTTGCTCCTAGTCGCAACCAGACGTTCCAAACCGCCGACATAGCATGAGAGCTAGAGCACCTTCCAATCCAGTCTCGCCCTCCTCACCGTCTTTCGGACTCTATTCAGCTTCTCCACATAACTCGAGGCCACCGTCTCGTACTCAGTCCCAGCGAGATTACTATCATGGCTCTCACGGGACAACGTCGCCTGACTTGGAAAGCCCTGGGTCACTTGCTAGCTCCATGCAACCTCTGTCTCTCCACTTCAGGCGAGGGTCCGGGCATGGCTCAGACGATGAAGACGATAGAGATAGTACAGCTCGCATGGGCCCCCTCCATCCCAGCATGCCATCATCCTTAACCCACGCCCAGGAAGAAGATCTTAGAAGAAACATCGCCGATCTTGAGAGGCGTTTGACTCAATCAAATCAAAATCTATCAAGACAAGAGGCTGATTTCGACAGCGAAGTTATACGATTGCAAGATCGAATTGATGAACAGAAGGCCGAGCTCGTAACACTTAACCGGGAAAAACACGACTTAGATGCTAAAGAAGTACATTTCGTCCTTTGTTACCGCTGTTACTTGTACTGATTGTTTCATAGCGTGCAGGTACTCAGCAAATTCAAAAACTTGAAGAGGAGATTGCAAAGGTCCAGAGAAGCCTGGATAATACCAAGGTCCAATATGCCAACCTTCAACGGCAGTACCAGGAACAGTGCGGTACGTATTGTGTCTCTGATGTTTGGCTTTTCTGACCTTGATCTTAGCTGAATCTGAGAAATATCGGAACACTCTCCGTGTTAGAGACGACGACATCAAGCGAGCGAAGGACCTCAATGATCGCCAAGCCCAAGACTTGACCAAACTCCACGCTGATCTCAAAACTGCCGAAGAAAGTCGTTCTCAGCTGCAAGCTGAAGTTGCCCTTCTGAGAGAAGCGGCAGACAGCCTGGAACTGCAAAAACAGGAGAATCTTCTCCTTAAGGAGACCATTGACAGGATGCGATTCGAACTGGACGAACTGACAAACTCGTCTTCGGCAGCTGCAATGGGGACTGCACCCGGGAGCCAACAAACTACCTTAAGCAAATCGTTGGGTGCCGAATTCGCACGTTCAGTGAGAGGAGCAGATGATAATAAGAAAGAGGATCGGGCCGAGGATGGCGACGGCGAATCGACGGAAGGCGAAGAAGAGATTCAGACGATCATTACAAGAAAACGAGTGCGTTGTTTACTGCATTGGGAGGACGTGAGGCTCACGTTTATGGATCACAGAAAGTGCCGGGTCGTGCAAACAAAGCGAACAACACGTTCGAGGAGACTACCAAAGAATATTCAGATGCCTACACCCAACATGAGACATCGGAGTTCTCCGCATCCCAAGAGATTCAAACAGAGCCTCAGCCAGCGCCAGAACCTATCGTTCAGGCGAACCCAGTCCCCGCCGTCGCAGAACGAGTCATGGCAACTTCACAAATTCAGACGGATGATGTCGAGCCAATGGCAGTGGCTCTCAACCCTTCCATGATGGCTTCAACTTCCAGCTCCAGTAGCAAAGCGATTCTGGACGTTGTGCCCCATGTCCATGAAGCCGACCTCCCTCCGTCCTACTCTGAAAGCTTCCAAGACGGCGACGATCCTTCTTCAGTCACAGATCCAAAACTCCGCTTCCGCTTGACGGTAGCTCAAGAAACACTCAGGCGATGGCATCAGGGCTCCAAAATTCCCGTCGAGCCTGTTCCGCATGGTATTTCAGCGGAGTCGTTGGAAGCATGGCTCAAATTGAAGCAAGAGCTCGGTGTCGACTGCTCAGTTATCGATAAAATTATCAAAGCTTCCCCAATTATCCCCGCCGCTCCTAATAAGTCTAAGCTGATCAAGGACAAGGATGCCAGGCGAAGCAGTATCAGCTCGCGCGCTATTCCAGTCGCTGCGGCTGCAGTCGGCGTAGCTGCCCTCATTGCGATTCTGTCGCAACCCAGTGGTGTCGAGTACATCATGACTATGCCGGGTGGCCCCGTTCATTTGGATCGCCCATTCTGGACAGCCTTGCAAAATCTTCCTGTAGCTGTGGGACGGGGCGCACCAGGTTCCGAGGCCACCTTCGATGTATTCTCGCGAGTGCTCATATCGAGTGCTCGGGCGGCTGCAGGTCAGCTTAGATGATACGACGGCGACAGACTACTTTTAGCTTTATCTATTCTTATGCACGCATACCCCCTCTCATTTGTATTTTGATGCACATCTCCCTACGCTTTCTTGCTCTTTGGTTCTTCTGAACTTGTACAGTAGTAATCGTGGTTGAACTCCTTACATTTCTCTAATAAAGAGCTGTTACATGCTCGGCTAAACAATGCTAAGGGTGGTGGATGCTAGCTAGATCGTGCATCAATGGCATCTAAAAAGGATGAACGAAGACAACAAGCAACAAATGTGGGTCGGAACAGGGGGGTATTGATACGCGGTAAGTAATGGAGAATCAGACTGGTACAAGATAAATCTCAATTCTCAACGTACATCATGGACTGGAAGGGGTACTAGAGGGAGTAGAAAGAGTGGTCGAATGAGTGCCCCGTCTCCTAGTCATATTCAACTCGACCGGGCGCTCATCTTCTGAGTCGTCTTCGTCTTCATACAGAGGACCTGTGCGCCGAGATCCCTCAGCCTCAGTATCAGCTGGCATATACGAGTCCATGGATCCTCGACTGAGAGGACTTGTCGGGTGAGATCTTGCGGAGTGAGGCCAAGCGTCCTGGATAGCTGGGGCCGATCTCACGGGGGACCTGGGACGCTCATACATATCGAGCGACCCAGTAGGGTACGATGAACCAGGTGCGGATGTAGGATGAGCAGAGTTTGGCTGAGAGGGAAAGCCATGATCAGGGGGGGCGCCCTCGAAATATCTATTGGGTTCAACTCCGCTGGTCATATACCAACCAGACTGGACTTGACCGAGATCTTCTTGACCAGAATCTTCATCACTATCTTCGAACCTCGTTTGGGTTGGGCCTGCAGATGTGTCACTTGTGGTGGCAGCTTCGGGATCATCAACCGTTCCGGTTGCTTGAGTGGGTACGGCGTGCTGCGACTGTGTGACGGTGTCTTCGCTCGGGCGCCTCGAATGAGAAAGAATGTCCGGGCGTGAGGGACCAAGTAGGGGGGCTGTTGATGGTGCATATTCACTATTGGCTGAGCTGGGTGTATGCGTTCCGCTATGACCATGTTTACTGGCTTTGCGGAAAAAAGGAAAGCTTGGTGGTTTGTTAGCAGTTTCTGAGGAGGACGAGGATGCGCCGAAAGGTGATGGAAGGGAAGAAGAAGATGGAGCCTTGGAACTGCGAGCTGGAGATGGCGATAGATGACCTAAACTCATGAGATTGAATAGAGCAGTGATTCAATAAGAACTCACGACGCGTACTGGCTTCCGGTAAGGTGAGGTGAGAAGGAGCTTGCTGCCGAGAAGATCGCTGTGCCGAAAGTGTCGGGCTCACAGGAGGCGAACAGCCTCTCTCGCTCGGAGCTCTCCTGAGTGGGTTACGCTTGTGCGTCGGCGTAGTGACGCTGCGACTTCGTTCAAGCGCCTCAGAACTATGGCGTCCAATCTCAAGAGAAGGGTCTGGAGCGGGTCCAACTATTTTGCGTTTGATTTTCGATATCCCACGCACGACTTTCCCGGCCCACTTGCCAGGTGTGATCGCACTGGCGACTTCGTCTTCGGTAGGATTGATGAATGGTTGACGAGTGACTGCAAACCAGGTACGAGAATCTACAAATCTCTCAACATAAGGATGATGCTAGAAAGCAAAGTCTGTTAGACAGGAGTATCTGAAAAGAGGCGGGCAACTACCTTGAGGTATCCGATCGTGGCTCGCTTTTCGGGGTCTTTTTCCAACATTTGGGTAAGAATACCGATCACATTTTGCCCGTGGTAAAGTTCATCAGTGTCCCAAGGACCTCGCCCGCCGGTGGGAACGCGATCGTTACCCATGAACTCCGGAACCGGGAATGGCTGTTCGCAAATGTCTTTGAACATGCGGTACTGGCGACCAACATTAGGAAGATCCGGGTAAGATTCCGGATCCCAAGGTAATGAGCCGAATAACAGGCAATAGTATGTGACTCCCAATGCCCAAATATCAACGGCAAATTTCAGTTCGCCATCTACTCTTTTGGGGGATGATTTGATCGCTGTGGGTGTACCCTGTTGAGAGGCATCTGGTGACGTCGTTGTGCAGACTTCTGGTGCCATGAACGGAGGAGTGCCGGCGAAAGCTTTGGGCTCTTCCAAGAAGCGGGGACCAAATTGTTCCTCGCCTGGTGGCACGCGATCTGCGAATGGAGAGAACAGCGGAGTCAAGCATGCCGAGACACCAAAGTCGGATAGTTTGACCGAGCGACGATCCGCAGACATCAGCAAGTTGGCTGGCTTGATATCTCTGTGCACAATGCCCTGCGAATGGACTGCAAGAGTATAAGAAGGGGAGGCAGCCATCGTGTCGATCACGTACTATATTCAAGACCTAGCAGAGCATCTCGAAAGATTCTATTGGCTTGGTCAAGTGAATTAAGTGGACCGCCGTTCGGGTCCTTCCACTTGACCTCACCTCCTTCCATATATTCCAAGACTGACCGAGAGGTGTCAATGAGTGAAGTTGGCGAAACAGAAGAGCGACGCACCCATGTATAATTTGTTCTTCTCCACTTCACGAATGACTTCTATGAGCTTGACAACGTGGGGATGCTCCAGACGCATCATCACTGCGATCTCGCGATGCATTTGTTTCTCTGAGCTAGTGAGAACATGGTTCCCGTGAAGTCTTGGCTTTTGGCCATCCTGATCTGCTCTACGCCGCAGCTGATCATATCGCTCCACTGTTTTGTTGGGTTCCAGCTGTTTCATAGCCTGGCGCAGAATCAGCCATGATCACCAGAGCAATGAGTTAAAGCAATACTCACGAAGAACTTGCCATCGATCGTATTCTGTGCCAAACGAACACGGCCGAATGTTCCAATACCCAGCAAGCCTCCGACGATGTAGTTATTGACCCGTCCGTGTATGATGGTGACTCTGCCATGCGGGCCACGACCGTTACTGCCTGTCGACCCACTGGAGACACTAATGGCCTCCGAGGTCGATTCCCGACGTTCCATGAGCTGTGAGTGCTGAGGAGGGGGATCTGGTGTGCCTGCACTGAATGATGTCTGACGTGATTTTCCTTTGGACATTGTGGCACTGGTCAGACTGCATGAACCACCGTAAGGGCCACTGAGATGTGGTCCCCGTGTATGAGAGGAAGTGGGCTATAAAGGGAGTAAAAGAGTGTGTCTACGGCGTCGGGTATATAAGAGTGTGAATACAGAGGGCAGAAGAAGAGACAGGAAAGAGGGAGTGTATGCTGCAAAGACCAAGGTGTCTGCTGTTTACGCGAGCATCGTTGCCGCCAACTCGGAGCCGTCCTGCCCACTAAGTCAGTCTTTCGCCGACTTCTACCCAGCCCATCGATAACCCCCAAAATATTCAGCAGCCGCTTTCTCCATCGAATTTCGCTGCGGCCGTCGTGCTTGATCGTCGTCCAATCGTGTCCGATGCAATCAGAATATCTTGTTGCCAGCCAGCTTCGTCAACTGCTCGCCCAGTGCCCTCACACGCTTAGATCATACCCGCAGATTCGCCAGGCCCTTTGATCTCGACCTTTCTCGTTCCGCCCAATATTTCCAACAGAACGATTCCGCTGTACCCAGCCACAAATTGCCCGGACGCTTTCGTTTCTTGCTCGGCACCGTTTCAGCCAGACTGCATATCTTCTGATGCATAAGCTCTTTGCTCAGACAACGAGCTCTACCAGTTGACGAATACGGAAGATCAGAAACGGGAAACTGGACTCACCCCGAATAGGCGTTCTGATAGAAGGTGTCCCTGCCTGATTTGCGTTTTGCTTCCGTGTCAAACATCAATGTGCCTGCATATAGCAATGCACGATCGGTGTATTATACTCCCTGACCTGTTTCAGTTTTTTTTACAATACAACGCTTTGCTTTCTTCATCCCAGCAATGGCCTTCTCTCTCCTTCGGCCGCGCGATCGTCCTCAACTTTACGTCTTTTGAACGCGTCAATCAGCTTATGCCATACTCCCTGGAAAAAATCTCCTATCCTTCCAAGGAAGGCGTCCCTCGTCTTCCATATCACATGCTTGTCGCCACTCATTCTGTCTCCTCTGATTCGATGTTCATTATCGACCACGACCACGAGTGTCAGCACGCTCGCTGTGATCGCCGCGAGCGCAGTGCATGCACTGATCATAAACATAATGACCACTGCGGACATTCAAAGAACAATGGGCAGTCAGCACAATCAGAGAAGCATCGAGTCAAAGCAAATGGAACAATGGCAAGTCGTGGGACTACGTCTCTAACCGAGATGAGTCCACCAGAATAGTCGACAATCGCCAAATGCAAGTGTCCCCCCTCGGTTATGAACCAGGGTTCCCATGCACGAGTCTTCACAAGAGCTCGTGGCTGCATTTACAAAAGCAATCATTACTCACTTTGGAGCTTCGCCGCCTGTTCAACAGGGGAACCACCGAGGAGAGCGCCCGTCATCATCCCAGGAATAGATATCAGTCCAATCACGCTGGTAGAACGGCATATATCAATAGCACTCCATCCAGCGATTAGCCTAAACCTACCTCATCTGGTTTACTGTCGGCAACAGAGCCAGTCTCAGCGCTTCTTGCGCGATCGGTCGGCAAGCCTCTAAGCGAGAGGCACCAAAAGCCAGGTATGTTTCGACTTTGTCACGATTCTCATGAAGTTCTCGTAGGACTGAAGAGACCGCGACCACGATTCCCGAAATAGTGCTTCCGCACAACATTCCAATGATAGGAACTGAGTGAAAAAAGAAGCATTGCAAATGTTAGGACTATCGATCGAGTGGCTGACGAGAAGCCACGGACTATATTGATCAGGCTTCCAAAACGGTTCAATTGACATGGCGAAGCGCGAGCCGAGGAGAGATACTGGTATGGTAGAGCACGCCATTGCGACGAGAACGGAAGGAAACTGCGATTCAATTCAGCTGGGGCGCGTCCATTAGGGGAATGTCGGTCGCGACTAGTGGTATTGTAGTCGTAGACGAGTACACTAACCATATACGTGTATCGCCTTTTGGATTTGTTGAGAACTGTATGAGAAGGACATCAGTATCATGAATACAACCGGGAATTCCCAGAAGACGACTGGCCTGTTTCTGTTGTGCCAAGGAGATTGAGTAGTACTAGAATAGAAAGCGCGCGTGTAAGTAAGGTGGCTCCGGAGAAAAGCAGAATTCGTAGTCATACAGGCGATTCCAGCTACCGCCCAGGGGCTACCAGTCGAGAATATAGACCCAAGGAGCAGGGCCATTACTGACAGCTGCAAAACACATCGTATGGCTGCAGTGACCAAAGAAGAGCCCACGCCTAGCCCGAACACAAGAGACACGACCGCATCGAATACAATGAAAGTGCCTCCGATAGCGACATTCGTCCAAGTCAGATGAGTGTTTGATTGACCGGGCGCGTCCATCGTTGCGAGAGGTCGAGGTGACCGGGAACAACTTGGAGAGACACCGTCATTACGTCACAGAGCAAAATGCCTCGGGGATAGCGGCGTTCGGGTCCGTACAGCATATTTTTTCTGCTTCCACCAACCTCGACAAGAGCTGCTCTCGCTCTGATTTCACGACTTTGACTTCATGAACGGTAACGACCTCGAAGGACATGACGACCCACCATTTCTTGATACCGAAGTCTCGCAAGACGAGCAAGTGTATCAGCTAATTTATCACGTTAAGAAGGATGTTTTGGTATGAGCTCGAGTGAAAAAATTGGAGTTGCTTCTAAATCGTGGTCTTGACGTAGGAGAACATTGGTATGTGACGCTACTATCTGCCTTCTTGCATCGCTCAAGCAAATCGAAGATACCGCGTTCACTTGGGAGTAAGGGGCTTCCCACCTCCATGAACTTGCTGGGTCATTATTGACTCTGATCCCCCCACTAGTCAACTGAACGCGTCTGATATGAACTTTGGCATAATTCGACCACTGGTGTTTAAAGTACGTCGCGACGTTTCAATTGCATTATTCGGTTCATTCAAGATCCGGTCTCAGTATGCCAGGCTCAAAAATATGGCAGTCGTCTACGCCTGCCTTGCCGTCCGCGCCCATTTCCTAGCCAATGCAGACGCTGATTTGGCCTATTCAAGCGTTTTCATCTCACGAGCTGCAATGTGCGAACTCCTGGCTATCAAATTCTTGCGCTTTTGGGCTTCGAACGAACTGGAATTGACTGGTGTTCTGAGCATCCTATGGAATCCTCTAGCAGGCGCACCTCTATCTGTTGTCAACAGCGTCCGGAAACAACTTGATGGCGATGAGGAGAATATGCAAGAGACTACGAGTGCGTTGGAGATGGCCATTGCTACCAAGGCAAAATTCTTCTGTGCTACACCTCTGGTTCAAACCGTCATTAGCCATGTCTACAATGGTCGTATCGTTTTCTCGACGGCTTCGACACGTTCTCTGTTGGCGGATAACTACAAGACTCGTGCCATCGAGGTTTATGATGTAAAGAAAGCACCATTTTTGGATCATTACAGGTCTTATATGCGTCAACTCTTAACAAATGTATTCTGACTAAGAGACTTCTAGGCTTCGAGTTCCCCGCTACGGCGCTATTCTTGAATTTGCCAAGTTCTCTCTTCTTCTACTGCTATTCGTCCTATGTCTCGCTTGTTCGTTCATATTTACCCGGCCTCTACTTTCTTTGACTATGTATGCAGATAAAGAAATCGATCGTATCAACGCTCTCGAAGTATTCTTCATGGTGTTCGCCGCAGCGTTCCTTCTAGAAGAGTACAATGCTTCTCAAGAACACGGATGGAGAAGTGAGTGAAACCCGTCATCCAGCTGCAGAACTTTGTTGAGAATTATATTCAGTATATTTTGCCAGTGTGAATAAACTTCTTCTCTTCGACGAAATCATCTCTGAAAGCAATCCGTCTGCAAGATCTGGAATATATTCGATGCGACTTCAATCGTTATCTTTATCGTGTACTTTGTCCTGCGGATTCGAGGCATCGCCTCCCATGATCGTGCGCAGTCGTTTCCTTATGAACCGGTTGAGAAGCTCACCCTCGAACTCAGAAAATGCTTCGGAGCTTGGGTTTGACATTCTGGCATGCGGTGCCTGTCTTCTGTTTCCCAGGTTGGTGGCGAAGGCATATACACTTTTTTGCTATCCTAACGGGATCGTAGGCTGGTGTTCTTTGTGATCCAGAACAACGTCATTATCTTGTAAGTCGAATGCTCATCCTTTCATCATTCGGATTTATAACCCCATACTCTAGGGCGCTTCGAGTCATGGTATCAGAGTACCTGTTCTTCATGACTATTGCTGCTATCTGTTTCTCGGGCCTTCTTTTCACTCTGCGACAATTAGGTGCGGGCGTTACCTTATTCAGATCGCGATTTATGTTGCTCATCTATCTTTGTAGCACCTCCCGAGTCCCCCTGGAACTTCCGCTCTATTGCATGGCTCATGACGCAAGTCTGGTTCGGTAATTCGTACGTTTCAAGTGTGTGTTCTCGATGCTTTTCCTAAACCGTGTTGGTAGATTCTTGAGCTTCAACCAAGCAAGCAGTTTCCATCCACTTTTCGTGAGTTCGTCTAGGACGAATTCGTAGTAAATCTTTGACTCTCGCGTTCCCAGGGCCCCATCTTGATGGTCGGATTCGCGGCTCTCAGTAATACGCTCCTCGTCACAAGTAACTCGATTCCGTCTATCAACAACTTTCTCGTCGCTCATTGCTTTCTAGTTTTGATCTCTATCCTCTCCAACACATTTGCGATCATCAATGCTGTATGTCCTGAATCTTTGTGTTCAGAATTGAACTGAATAAGTGACGTAATAACAGAATGCTACTCAAGAAGTACGCTGAACGATCCTTTATCAACTGACTGTTTAGCGAGCAAACTGACATGGTTATACCAGTATTTGTTCCAATTCACGATTTCCACCATCAAGGGGTATGTTATGCATATTTGGAGCCTCAATTTCCAGAACCCAAAATCTTGCTTATTTACAGAGTCAAATCCGACGCCCTGTTCTCTTATCAACCACCCTTCAACCTTCTTGCATACGCGGTTCTGAGACCACTTAGCTTGATTTTGACTCCCCGTTCCCTCCATTCTGCCAACGTCTTTTTGATCAGGCTTACGGTATGGCGTTTTACCCTCCGTCATATGTTGCTTATTTACCTATGTATCAAGTCATTCCCAATCCTGGCCATCATCGGTATTTACGAGCGATACCTAGCAACCCGTCTGATCGAGAAAACGGGGGATGACGGACAGGGCATTAATCCAAATCTTCCTCGTCATATCAAATCAGTCTCCCTGCTCGAGACAATAGTCGGATCAAGATCATCCGATCTCATCGAGGCTGTATTCGATGCAGTCCCAGACGAAGACGAAGAATTCGAGCTATTTGATCATGATATGGAAGAGGACGCGGCTCTGCTATATACTCCCATTCACGAGACGCCGAAGAAATCTCGTGTCCCACCTTCTCCAGGAGTCGATAACGTTGCCTCGCGTTCTGCTGAACCATCCCCCGTCAGAAATCGGAAGGTCTCTGACGTTTCTATCGCGCGCTCTTCCCTCAACCGGGAGCCATCGATGCTGCCTTCTCTCACAAGCCCTCTGGCGAGGCTTTTTAGGGGTAATGGCCGCCCACAAAATCAAAATGAGCAGAATATCCGCGTGGAGACGGGTATTCCTGAGGAAAGTGCTATCCAAGAGGCTCTGAAAAAGGTAGAGAGCTCCCTGGAGGAAATAAAGGGCCTTCCTGTGACCAAATTTACGGAGGAAATCAAAGCCATCCAGGTGATATGCCATGCTCTTTTCGTGGGACGACTGAAATATTCATTTTGTTTCTCAGGACCGACAAGCGAGAATTGAGAATTTGCTCCTCACTTTGACCAGAGGGATGTTACGAGATCCTCCCTCATCGTGACTCCGTTGCGCTTGATCCCTCTTCTCCAAAAATTAGCCAATAGTTCAATTTCTATCTTGGTTTCTTGGTAGTAACGTGAGAATGATGTGACGTTATCTAGTCGATCGCGAATGATCATGCACTTGGAATATTTGCATGCGTTCAGCGCTACTACGACTCATGTCTACCAATACCATCAGTTCCAGGGCACAGGAACTATCAGAGAACATATATCATGTCAAGAGCCTGATATCTCAGGTCGAGGCCTCTAGGCCTGCGCGCCGCCCGGTTACTCTTGTCGCGGTTTCGAAATATAAGCCTGCTTCTGACATCCTGGACTGCTACAACGCTGGGCAAAGAGACTTTGGGGAGAATTACGTCCAGGAATTCATCGACAAGGCGAAGGAGGTGCGTCTCTCTTGACGCAGGCAACTGCAACATCTCTCTTGACGTATGTGATCATCCTAGTTGCCGGCTGACATACGTTGGCATTTCATCGGAACATTGCAATCGAACAAGGCTAAAGCTTTGGCAGGTATGTGAATTTACAATCCAAGAGGCTGACAATTAATCATATTCCTAGCGACGCCAAACCTACACGCCTTGCATACATTGACGTCTTCCAAAACGGCCACGCTACTTTCCAAGAATCTCTCTCCCAACCGGACATCTCCTCTCAAGGTTTTCATCCAAATCAACACCTCACATGAGGACTCCAAATCAGGCTTATCACCCTTGTCGGCGTCTGACGGTGATGGCGAGGACCGAGAGACGTTAATATCTTTGTGCAAGCATGTCATCCGTGATTGTCCCGGACTGCATTTGGAGGGTTTGATGACCATTGGATCGATTGTGGAATCAAAGTCATCAGAAGAAAACAAGGATTTCGCGAGGCTATCCGAGACCAAGTCTCGACTGGAGGAGACCTTGAGAAGCACCCTGGAAGAAGCAGAAGGCTTGATATGGGGAGAGGAGGTTATCGATGGGAATGGGGATGGTAAAGGGCGGCGACAGTTGCTGCTGAGTATGGGCATGTCGTCGGATTTCGAGGAGGCTATTAGACAGGGATCTGATTTTGTCAGAGTTGGGACTGGCATTTTTGGTCAAAGGCAGACTAAGAGTGGGTAGGCTCGGAAATGGTATGTGTTGTTTTGGACGGGGCATCTAGATTTCTGCATACAAGCCGAACCAATATATCTGCTAGTGGCGGTCAAAAATATTGCTAGTTTACCTCGGCTATGGAGAAGGAGCGTAGTTCTGGGTCAACGTCAGACAAGGTAGTCGGATACAATAATGGCATTGGACATACAAGACTTCCCCTTGCCCTTTTCAGGAACTTTAGGTACCCTCTCATAGGCATTCCGGTCCTCGTCGCTGCTCTCGTGAGAGACCTGTGTGACGTTCTGGCTCGGTGTAGGCTGTTGTGCTTGTTCAGGTAGGTCGGGAGAATGTGAGTGATGATGTTGGCGGTGATTGCATCGACCATGAGACGAGTCCGACTCTGTGTCTGTATCAGACTCGTCGGATGATTCATCAAACCGCTTGGGTTTGTGATATATGCAGCAAACTGAAGACCAACGTTAGAATGATACAATTGCCCTATATCATGACAGAGCTTACTTTTGGACTTTTTCTTGCCCATGCCTTCATTGTCAATGACCTCTGCCTTCCAAGCAACCCTTGGTCCTTGTCTTCGTGAGGCATGTCCTCTCAATCTCAAGACTCCAACGGACGGCCCTGAGCTCCCTGATGCACCCTCAGGACCGCCGTTCCCTTGTTCAAACTCGTGTACTGTAATTGTTCGCGACCCATCGCTGGGCGCTGATGTTTGTGGACGACGAGCTGTTGAGGTCATAGTTGGGTTCGAAGTTGCGGAGTTGTGTCATTCTTGTGCCGCTTGGTGTTTTGGGCCTCTTGGCCACATCCATCACGCCGTGATCGTTCCCGCTGGTGTACAAGTACCGCTGCTGATAGCATGGGACTACTCTGCAACCAATGGCCAAATGTGATCAGTGCAGGCGCCTGGCATGCCGAAAGCTTCCCTGACGCGCTTCCGAGTCTTGGTGGCGACCACCCTGTTCCAAGTGGACATCATGCAATGTTCCTGCTTATCTCTGTCTGGCCAGCTCTCACTCGTCTGCGTTTGTGAGATCTGGATTCTGATATGTGCCCTTCGAGTCTGTCCAATCGATTGCCTGTAGTGTATCTTTGGAAGGCAGCGGTGTCTGTACGGAACCTCACGGCGACCACCTTTTTGTTCTGCATTACTCCACGCGTATTTCATTTACCCCTTCAAAACGCTGTGACAATTGTGAAAGCTCTACGTTGTACGTCTCGTTCATGAAGAAAAACGGAGGACCATGTCATCGAACCCGGTTCGATATTCCGACTGAGGTACCGTCATAAGGCATGCCACACTCATCGTGGGTGATTCAAGGGCTTTATGAACGTGGTTTGGGATGTGACCTTGTGGTCCTTACATCTACAAAGGTTATGGTCCGTGTCGGAACAGTCAATCAAGAATGAATCACCTTGTCTAACTCCACCATGCTGCGCTTGTCCGACCTCTAGTAGCATTGTTCATCAAGGGCGCTACGTATTTGGATCGTCAATAAGCGACAGGATGCGTTGAGAAAGTGGATGAAATGCTTTCTTTTGTCACTTCTTTTGTCGACCCTGGACAAGCAACAATTAGCGGTGGCAGCACGCTCACTTATGGCAACCAATTCCCCTTGAAGAAGGCGGTTTGTTTCCGCATCCCTGCATGTCTATTTGATGATATATAAGTCGCCCACTGTGCAAGCGTTGTCTTCGCTTTGGCCTTTCCACTCTCCACTATGCCCGTGCTTGATCTTCAACTTCCTCCAGTTCGCTTTGAGAAGAGATCGAATGAGTTCAAGTACTTACCGGTAGGCCTTATCTCCTTGTAACATAGCTCTCTGGTCCTAATGCATTGCTACAGTCTCCGCCAGAGACGCCCGTTCTTGTCAACTCCTCGCTCACAGACTCGAGTCCTTCTCACGAGGAACCTGAACTTCTCATTCTTGAGCAAGAAGAACTGAATGAGCCACCTCTCGAGGTCCTCCCCGACGACTTTTACGACCAGTTCCTTTCGCAGAGCGCGAAGAGACGGAAAGCAAGCCAACGTAAGCTATCAGAAGTCACACCAGACATCCAGATTATAACGCCGCTCAACAGTTAGATTTCTCTTGCCGCTTGAGAAAACCCCGGGCGTTATCTCTCTACTCGCTGGTAAACCCAACCCAACCACGTTCCCTATAACCTCACTATCTTTCACAACCCGTTCACCTTTTGATCCCTCGGTTTCTTCTACCATTAAACTTGAAGGCAAAGCACTCAACGAAGGCCTGCAATATAACCTCACCTCTGGCCTCCCGGATCTTGTTTCTTGGATCACTGAGTTACAAGAGAGAAGTCACGAGAGAAAAGCTGAGGAGGGATGGAGAGTGAGCATGGGCGTTGGTAGCCAAGATGTTATCTCGAAGGTGATAGCAATTCCGTGTGATTCCGTCGGGCCTGATCTAATGGTCATACAGTGCGTTAGCGCTTTACTCGATGATGGAGATAGCGTCTTCATTGAAACGCCTGCATATCCGTAAGCAGTTTTTGTCGTTGCGTTGTATAACACCTCATGAAGCGCTTCGAGCAGTGGAATCGTCCCATTGTTCCAGTCGATGAATATCAATATCATTGAGATACCCACCGACTCCAAGGGAATCATTCCGGAGGCAATGTCTGAAATCTTGGATAGTTGGGAGCCGGAAAAGCCGAAGCCGAAATTCCTGTACACCATACCTGTAAGCCACTGAGTTCCGTCTCCAGGTCCGTCTCTGAACTCTCGTCAGGTCGGAAGCAATCCCACTGGTGTTACGGCTAGCGGAAAGCGGCGATTGGAAGTTCTGGCCCTAGCACGCAAGCATAATTTCTTAATCCTTGAAGGTATAATTGATAGTCCGTGGCCTCCCTACAATAACTGATGAAGTTGCTCGCAGACGATCCTTATTATTATTTATATTATGGGAAGGCACCCCGCCCTCCTTCCTATTTCACTCTGGAATCCTGGGATCGTTCTTCTCCGGCTGGCCGTGTGATCCGGTTCGACAGTCTTTCCAAAATACTGTCTAGTGGTTTCCGACTTGGTTTCGTCACTGGCCCCTTGAAGATCCTCAAAGCAATCGACATGCAAACTGCCCTGTCCAATTTACAAGCTTCTTCGTTCGCGCAGGCCGTATGCCTGGCCATTCTACAGTCTTGGGGATACGAAGGTTTCTATGCTCATACCTTGAGAGTTGCCACGTTCTATAAAGAACGCCGTGATATGTTTGTCTCCTCTATGGAACGATATTTACCGGGTTTGGCCCAGTGGAACGTTCCAGAGGCGGGGATGTTCATTTGGTAAGGCATTTCGGACTTCTGCTAACCACTTTCTGAATGTATTTTAGGCTCAATCTTCTGGTTCCTCCAGCTCCGAATTGTGACGAACCAGACTCCGAACAACTAATCAGGACGAAAGCATTTGCGGCGGGAGTTCTTGCTGTTCCTGGACTGTACGCTTTTCCACTGGGACGCATCAACTCCTTCGTACGAGTCTCGTTCTCTTTACTTGAGCAGGATGATATGGATGAAGCCTGTCGACGGCTGGCCAACGTGATCAGAGAAGCACAAGATGATCTATTTTGATCTCGAAGGCTTTGATTTCTTTTCACCACACCTCCATGTTGATGTTGATAATATTCTGTTGGGACACTTCGTTCGCTTTCTTCCATCCCCAACTGTATTTTGTTACTTTGAATAATTCTCAAAAGTATAATGAAACTACTCTATAAAGTTCTAAATGGGAACTTTGATTTTCTAAATTAGGCAACGGAAGCAAATTTTGGCTCTTGGTCGGCACCTGCTCGGCAGGTTAGCGGAGACTGTTGCGCTATACCTCATACAGCGTCTGACTCGAAATGATGGGTGTTCTATCTTGGTTGCAGCGTATCTTTGCGAAAGACAGTGGACAGGAGAAAATGGTCGAGTTTCGCTATGGAAAGGAACTGTTGATGGTACGCCAATCCATTGTCGACGATTCCGCAAAGCAATGGATGAACTGGAATCCTTTTCTTAGCTGCAATTCTTTCAGTGGGACAGCGGCGATTTGAATATCAGCTGGTGGAAACATCTGGAGAATGAAATCCCAGAGCTGGCTTCGATGGGGTTCACTCACGTCTGGATTCCGCCTCCCAATAAAGCCATGAGCAGTGTTCGGACTCCTTGTCTTGAAGTATCTGCGAAAGTGCTGACTGCGATTTAGTCAGGAAGGGGTTATGATGCCTATGATTTGGTGCTTAGTTCCCGTTCATGAGTCTTTGCCCGTGACAACTTAGTGTCTGGTCCAACGACTCAGTGGGATCTTGGGGAATTCCAACAAGGAGGAGGTCTCGCGACACGTTGGGGGAATAAACAAGAACTGCTGGATGCATGCGCAACGGCCCAGAAATTTGGTATCAGCATCATCATGGATGCTGTGCTGAATGTAAGTGGCATTGAAAAAACTCTCCCCATAAAATTTACCCTGATGCGCATCTTAGCATAAACTGGGCGGAGATCGCACTGAGGTTGTCAAAGCAATTCCTGTAGAAGAAGAAAACAGACTTGTTGAAAGCGGCCCTCCGATAGAAATCGAGGTATCGGTCGAAGTTTATGTCTCCAAGTTCCGAGCTAATTCTCGCCGTAGTGGTGGACAGCGTTTGACTTTCCAGGAAGAAACAATCAAGTGAGTCGGTGCTAGGGTGATTGACATTTGGTTGACACTGGGCGTTCAGTACAGCGACTTCAAATGGACGCAGGAACACTTTACTGGTATGTTTGCCATCTTTGACTTGTCTCTGGCTCATCGTTGTCCCTTTCAGGAGTTGACCGCGATCTTCGATCTCAGCGGGATCGCATATACAAGTTCTGTGGCGAAGGACACAAAGGCTGGTCACTAAAAGTGGACACCGAGCGAGGAAATTATGACTATCTGTTAGGTATGTCGTGACTATTGAGATACACTCCGTACTGAGATTTAAAGGGTGTGATGTCTGTAATTTACCTTGCATGGTTGCCGACGGCGTCCTCACTTCGACATAGATTGATCACAGTCACCCTGATACGCGACAGGATCTCATAAAATGGGGAAGCTGGGTTCTCGAAGTACGCTGCTTGATAAATCTGTCTTGCAATAATGGCTGAGAAGGGCGTCAGACGACAGGAGCTTCGGGTTTCCGGCTAGATGCTATTAAACACATTGATAGCGACTTCACAACTGAATTTGTAGGTTCGCTGTATCTGACGCGATCTACTCGGCTTGACTTTCTTGACATTCAGTTACGGCAAGTAAGGCGTACGAGGAGAGGTGCTGAAATGTTCGCGGTTGGCGAGTACTGGAATGGTTCGTAAGTGTTGTATTTTGGTTTCTCTCGGAGCTGAACGTCACGATTTCCATGGAGTGCTGAAACTCTAGAGCACCAGATTAAGGTCTACAAAAAACAAGTCAGATAGCTTTACCGTCCTGTCCGATATATTCTAAACTTTCTTAGATATCTCTCTTTGACGTTGCTCTGCACTATCAATTTCATCATGCAAGCAAATATGGAAGCTCCTACGACTTACGAGGAATTCTTCACGAAAGTTTAGTGCGTCGAAAACCTGAGTTTGCTGTCACTTTCGTCGATAACCACGACACGGTGCGTAGTCAATCCATCGATA
This sequence comes from Sistotremastrum niveocremeum HHB9708, assembly GCA_001630475.1. Taxonomy (NCBI): domain Eukaryota; kingdom Fungi; phylum Basidiomycota; class Agaricomycetes; order Sistotremastrales; family Sistotremastraceae; genus Sertulicium; species Sertulicium niveocremeum. The sequence continues at coordinate 484,691 of KV419410.1, read as the reverse complement.
TCCAAATTTTATTAATTTGTGACTTAGCAACCTGGCCAAAGTCTTGAGAGCTGGGTACATGACTTTTGTCTGTCCTCCGATATTCATTGACGATAACGCCCTCTTTAGATAGACCCTACCTTTAAACTTCAGGCCTATGCTTTGATCCTCCTTCGACCAAATGGACTTCCGTACGTTCTGCTCCGCTTGGTGATTTCAAGCGTCAATCACCTCCATCTAGTTGCGTATTTTATGGTGATCTCTATCCTAACCAGTCTTTATATGACCCATCAGTGGCGTCTGGGCTAAGAAAGCTGATACGTGCGCGGCAATCATATGCGTTCGGTCCTATTCGCGATTATACCACCGACTCACCGAACTGCATCGGCTTCGTTCGGATGGGAAAAGCCAAAACCAGGGACACAGATTGTGCCGTTGTCATAAGTAACGGCGATCCTGCGTAAGTCCCAGCTTCAATCCAGGGGTAATTCAGGTCCAGATTCCATCACACAATTTTCTTTCAGGGGCGATGAATTCATTATCTCGATGAACGTCGGAACTGTCCGTCCATTAATTATTGGAATATTCGAAAGTTCTGATGCTTATTTGTTCCTTAGGCTCGAGCGGGACTAGTCTACCGGGACATCTTCGGCTTATCTGGGGATGTGACCATCTCAAGAGACGGCTGGGGATCCTTCCGCGGACCCGCTTCCGGAGTTGCTGTGTGGACTACTCACATCGTTGAACATGCCAGCAGGGGGAGAAGTCTTGGATGAAGTCATGACCTACATATCGTGTCCGTCGAACGCGGCTAGGACCCGAGAGTCTCCCATATACTGTGTCTTTCGAACTTATATTGTACCCACATCTAGTAACAACGACGAAGTCGTAGAGTTCATTTCACTATATTTCAGGCAACGAGCACTTCGTTACCGTGGTATACTAGTACAAATTGCTATCCATAAACCAATTGAGCCAAAAGATTGAAATGAAGGGAATAAACGAATGATGGTCCGGAAGCGAGATAAACGCGGAAACGTCGCTGATCTCTAATTTTGATGAATGGTCGAAATTCCGCGCCGGGTTTATGCCTCAGATGCTACAGACTCCTCAGCTGACGACGACAGGGTGTCAACGCGATGTAACGATGAAGCGTCGCCTTTCTGTGGTTTTGGCGCTGCAGCTACATGTGCGTCCAAGCGCGCACGCAGTTGTTGAGCCTGAATTTCGTTAAGAGTTTGGGTGGCGGCGTCATTGCCCCATTGTTGAAGTTCTAATGTCGGTCTTTCGCCGTCAAACAGAGCTGCAGTCTCTTCTAGTGTTCTTCCCTTGGTTTCGATGACAAAGATGATGACGAAGGCAAGCTGGAAAATAGTTCAATTGAAGCCGCAGTTTCGAAGTCCAACGACATACTTCGAAGCATAACCATATGCAATAGGCAATATAGTAATGCCATTTAATTCGAACCATCGCGACGGGGTTGACGAATTGATTGAAAGCGAGGGATAAACAGACGACGAGATTCTATTGCGAAGTCAATTGATAAGAAGACCTATGACGTGAAGAAAGATCTTACCATCACGGCAAAACCCTTGGCACGGATGTTGAATGGTAAGATTTCGAGTGAATAGGAGACGAGCAAAGGAGTGTAGGAAAGATCGTAGGATAGGTAAAAGCAGAAGATTAGGAAGATGCTCGCTGTATAATGGCGTCCAGAGTCATAGAGTTATCGAAAGTAAACCCGACAGACCTTTGGCAGCTGCACCATTATCTTGTGTGTTCCATAATGCAGTGGTTAAAGTGAGAATTGAGAAAGCTACGGAACGCAGTTAGATATCCAGCAAATTTAGCAGGGAAATGATCCATACTGATGAGCATGCCGACGTTAGATAGAAGGAAGAGCTTCCGTCGGCCCATGCGTTCGACCGATAGCGAAGCACAAGTTGCGACGAAGAAGTTGAAGATTTGGAGAGAGCCGTTGATCTGTGCTTGGGTACCAGGGTCCTTGATACCAATTCCTTGGAGGACGAAAGTGATGTAGTAAGAGATAAGGCCGTTACCACTGCATATTTCGATAAGCATCGGTCAACGATTGTCCACCGGAGACATACCTCCATTGCGAGAACAGGGCAATGCCAATGATAAGCCTCATACGCTTCCTATTCCCCGGCGTCTGGAACAGACTCAGATAACTCGTACTCTTAGCAATCTCCGTCTCCAGTCTCAAAGCTTGCTGAATCTGAGCAACCTCGAAAGCAACAAGGGGATCTCTAGGATCCCTTCCATTCGCATGATATTTGGCAAGGATCTTCTGCGCTTCGTCAATCCTTCCACGACTGATCAGCCAACGGGGTGACTCGGGTATGAACCAGACGCAGATCATTTGTATGACTGATGGAACTGCTTGGATAACGGAGGGGATGCGCCAGGACCATAGGGAACCTTCTTTGCGGGCGTAGGCGGCGTAACAAGCCCACGCGGCTAGGACTGAGCCAAAGTACCAGACGGAGTTGTAGATTGATGTCACTTGACCACGCTATGATGCAACGATAAGCAACCTCTCTCGACTATGCGTGAAGGATTGTACCTGTGTTGGGTAAGCCAACTCCGTGACGAGCAAAGGAGCAGCGTTCAAAGCAATGTTCAAGCCGAACCCGACTGGGAAGTCTGGTCTTAGCACACCGTTGATCGGGCCAAGAAAATTCACTCACTAATAGACCGCGAAACGATGAACTCGGGGGTCCCAGTCGACGTAGACTGCATGGCAATACCAGCCAGCATAACAGTAGATCCGACAAACAGTGCTCTCCGTCTCCCAAGCCCGTCACTGATGAACGGTGCTATAGGAAGTGCCTGCCGAGGTTTCAGAATAAGAAACACCGCGTGAGAAAAGAACGTAGACGTACGATTAGGGCACCGATGTTTTGTGCAGAGTTCATAAAGCCTGATCAAGCTAGTTGGTCGGATTCTTGGGGTCGGATAGATGAGAATGAGAATGCATACCGAGTGTGAATCCGCCCGGATGGTGGAAGTAGAGAATCCAATCGGGGATGATCATCAGTCCTACGGGACGTGTTCAGGGATGTGCAAGGGTGAGATGGGACTGGTGTACCGTTAAGAACAGAGCTGTCGAAGCCATTGATAGCGGAAGTGAGCAGAGGTAGCACAAGACACATGTTCAACATGAATATGCCTGAAAAAAGTAGATGAGGATAATGGCATGTAATATCAATGATGGGAGCGAGTACCGTGGTTCCTCCACCATGGACCGCGATGGACGAGGTCAACGACCGCATTCCACTGCTGCTGTTCAGGCATGTTGGACGAGGGAGGTTAGCGAAGGGAGAGGGAGCGAAAGGAGAGGAGATGTTCGGACGCATTGATACAGGGCTTAATATCGTTCACGGCACGGGAAAGTGTTCGGTAGGTTAAGTTGATGAGTTGCAAACACAAGCGTCTTGCGGGGACGGGCGATCCTCGGCGAATCGTAGCGTTCAATCTATCGGGACTTTCCCCGGCTTCTCTCGATCACTGGCAAGGGGTAAAAAACACGTAATGTATTATATCAAATCTCGACAGACATCACTAAAATGTTCCAGTGTAAGTCACCTATCGAAGTGTTCAAAAAGATAGAAGCAAACGCCTCTTTTGAAAGTGGTAAAGATAAAAGCGAAATGAAAGAAAAAAAGTCATTCAAGGGTAAGTTTAAAGCGCAAGAACTACGGCGACGGCACCCAAGAATCCGGCAACACCGGCATTGGCAGCGTTCAGGGAAGCAGCGCCGCTGGAGGTGGTACTGGCAGGAGCACTGGTGCTGCTGGAGCTGGAGCTAGAGGTTGCAGGCTTTGAGCTCGTGCTGCTCGAGGAAGGGGCCGAGGTACTGCGGGATCGTCAATACCACAACACTACTAGAATAGGAAAGATACTCACGCGGATGAGCTCGGCGTGGTGGACGAGGGCAGGCCGGAGGTGGACGAAGAGCTCGTGGTCGCCGGGAGAGTGGTGGTGGAGGAACTGGTCGAGCTGGCTGACGAAGAACCTGACGAAGAACTGGAGCTCGAGCCGGAGCCAGTGGAAGTGGGGAGAGCGGTGGAACCGACACAAGCAGTGTTGCCTAAGAGGAATTAGGTGTGAACGACTACCATGTGTTTAACACTTACTGCCGGCACCAACGGTGAATGGAGCGGTTTGACCAATGTTACCTACAGAGTCCTTGATGGTAAGACCGAGGGATTGACCTGCATATATAGGTCAGATTTGTGCGAATAAGGGATTATAATTGTGTGCCTGCCTGCAGCGAAAGGCACGACCCAGGAGAAGGAAGTGCCCTGCTGGGTACCAAGGTCCTGCAACTCAGGAGCCTGAGGCTGACCTCCAGGTTCGACACTGGCGAATGAATGAGACACTGATAAGGGAAAGAAGTCAGAAGACCTACGTCAGGAAATAGGGGGGAGTTCCTCCACTCCAGGTGATGAGACTGGGCTGGCATTCAACGACATTAAAGCTAGAAATAGGAGTCAGACGACAAGTTGCGAGCGGTAGTGCGTGGGACGAAGAAGAGATGTGGTCAGGACAAGTGAGCTGAACGTACGGGGTATTGATCGTGACGATCTGTGCAGACACACCAGAGGCCACAAGAGCGACAAAGGCAGCAACAGAGAGTTTCATTATTTTTCGTAGACTGTCGAGGGCGTTGGGGGAGACGACGTTGGGAGAACGTTCGATGGATCCCGCAACGATTCCACGCGGTCGGAGTTGCGGAGTCTCAATTCTGCCCCGTAGCCGATTGGCTGGCTAAGATTGGATTAAAGATATTCTTGGAAAATGAAATCGTGTGCGCATGTAGCAGACGTAAGTCTAATCGATTAGAAACATTAGATTACAGATGTAACAAAGGGTTGTATATGGGTAGAGACGAAGTCTACAAAAGTCGGATGTGGGAAGCGAAAAGCCGAGTTGAGTGAGCGCCAAACGCGAGGGTCTAACGCGAGCTCTTGCTCGTCGCTGCCGCAAAAATGGACGAGTACAGGTCGTCGGCCTCGTCTGCCAGCTTTCCAATCACTTCGACACGCTTTAATGGCATTGTAGGCTCGTCTCTTCTCTCCATTTTCGTGTTCTCATCCGTTATCGCTTTTTCCAGGAAAGGGGACACAGAGCTGACAGTGCGGCTTTTCGACATGTACCATCTCCCCTCTTTTGTCTGTGTCTTGCATTTTGACTTTGCCTTTCTCTTTCACAGCGTTCATCAAGCGCACCCCGCCCCTCGACAGCCCCAGCTCATAAAGGACGCGATTCAATCCAAACCACTACATCTTCGTCTCTTTATCCTGCATCGACGTCGTCAGCGGACACTCCATCAACTTCAGGCTCTCTTCCAGTCACCCCTGCGCCTCTCCAAAACTACATATCCGATGCAGATGATGTGTCGTTTCGCCTCAAGTTGCTCCTTCGCAACAATTACTTTCTTCCACCAGCCCATACAAAGCCCGTCCTTAATCTATCGAATCTCGACGTTCCACTCGTAGATGACTCGCCCAAAAAGTCTCCCATAAGCCCGAGCTTTTCTGCTCTCTTCAAGAGAGCCAGAAAAGAACGCAGCCTTCCTGAGGTCAGGCAAACCAACGCCATTCACGAAGCACCCTTGAAGCCCGTGCTCTCTCCTATACGACCCTCCACCCCTCGCGTGGTCATCATACGCGAACCCATTTTCGACATTCGCGAAGCCGCCATACAGTCCGAACAACGCGAAGACATCCGTCGACAACACTTTTCCACTCCTCCCATCCCAGAATACTTTGATTTAGATCCCACAGATACCGTAGACATCGATCCTATCATCAAGTTGAACCACCAACCTTCGAACTTGAGCGCGGGAGCAATGGCAGCACGCGTTCCACCCACGCCAGACTTCTCTTCTCTGTTTGACGACAGCGAGGGTGCATGGCGACGAGCTTTATTAGAAGAAGCTGTGGGGCTCAGCATGAGCTCTATCCCACCGCCTACTCCGGTGCGGTCTCCTGCTTCTAGAACCAGGACGCCCGATCCTTCTGCTCCTGTGCCCAACTCCCGCTCCCTCTCCGTTAGCACTTCGCAGTCTGTACCCGTCGCACGCGCCCACTCCACTGAATCTGTCCCTACACCTCGTTCAAAACGTGATTTGGGCCAGCGGTTTCTTGCAGAAGCTGCTTCGACGTCTTCTCTACCTTATTTCTCGACTCAATCTGTACCTGATCCAGCCAGTAAAATCGGCCAACCTATTCTAGCCCACCCCTCCTCCCCGTCGCCTTCAATATCCCATCTTCCTCCTCCGCTGACACCCGTACTCGATTCTCCATCACCTGGGTCATTTTTCTCAGCTCATAGTCACCCTCCTTCACCTATTAGTCTCCATCGTGTTGATACTCCTCCCGTCTTCGAACCTCTCGCACCACCTCCGCGACGTCAACTCTCCCAGGGTGAACTCCTTACTTCCTCTCCATCCCGGGCACGAAGTCCATCCCTCCCACTCGCCCTCCCTATCGCGCGTTTCTCTCCCGCCTTGGTCGTCGAAGCACCAGATGGCGAAGTCCAGAGTCTGCCCAGTATGGAGACAGTCAGCAGTGGAAGTTTCTACTCTGACGATGATGACGACGATTTCCTCGATCCTCCCGAACCCCTACACGATCCGGAGGATACAGGAACTTCTCGAACTGCATCGATGTCACTATCCCTCCCAGGAAGCTATCGACATAGTTTCGAGACGTTCGGTCGTCGAAGTAATTCGGAGTCTATGGATGGAGGTGGCGGTGAGGAAGCTCATAGTGGTCGGACGAGTCTTGCGTCTGCAACACCGTCTAGACGGGCGATAACACCACGTTCTACACTTGCTCCTCCCAGCGCGTTAGAGCCCTTCGAACCGCCCCCGGCCAGTCCTGCGTCGTTCTTTGACCAAGTTGAAGCACAGGCTATGGATGATGACAGTGGCACGGAGACCGAGACTGAAACATTAGATTCCGATCTAGATTCGGAGGACGATAGTATTCTTCAACATGGCGATGAAGAAGACGACGACGGACGCACTGTGGCTGGACGAAGTCAGGGTCATAGAGCTGAAAGCTCCATTCATGGTGTTCCACCTTCTACAGCTCCGTCGAGTATCCCTCTTCCTGCGATAGGAGGAGGGAGTGAGCTAGAAGTTGTTCCTGGGCCTTCTGCTCCAATGGCTTTGAAACATGATAATCCATCCCTCACCTCCTTCTCCACCTCAACTTCAACGCCCTACTCAGCCCTCGACCGTAAAAAGCCGCTGACGAATGCACCCCTTCAACCCCGTCAAGGCGTCTTCTCATTCTCAAAAGTCAGAAATACAACAAAAGTCATCGAAGAAGAACAATTCGAACGCTTGAAATATTCCAATAGCCCACTGCCGCCTTCCCCTCCTGCGTCGAGTGCAACGGCGAGATTTTATACGGTCGGGAATGCGAGTGAGGTGCATATCGGTTCTGGTATTGCTGGAGGTTCGGGCGTAGGAGCTCGACCGGGGTCTTCGAGTGGAGCTGGAGGTGCTAACATCGCGAAGGAGGAGAACGACAAGGAGTTGTTGAAAAAGTGGACAGCGGAACAACAAGCTCAGGATGCTGATCTACGAAAGCTAGATGGGATGCTAGCTCAGCATATAGAGACTGAACGCGAGGTCATCAAGAAGATTACGAGTGGGTTATCTGCGCAGATCTCAGGGATTGGTTCTGGGACGCCTCCTAGTATCCCGTCCCCATACGATGTTGGTCCTTCAAATCGGTGATCCTATAGAAGAGCTAGCTCGCTTTCTCAACTGTTCACTTTTTCAAGGGTTTGGCATCAGCATCGGCAGCACAGCACGTCCTGAGGGTATACCACAGCAAGCATTCTTTCTATCTCTTCGACTTCAATTTCGTTTCATCTCACTTGCCCATACGCATACAATAGGAATACCGCAACTTTTTTCTTTCATTCGCATTCATCCATAATGATATCTATTCTATTTGAACCTCTTGGAGCTTGAGCTTTTTTTTATATTTGGTGGGCCGGGTTACCCAATGTACTTAGTCTTAACATTATATCTTTTCCCCTTTCTTCATGAATACACTGCCATCTAGTGATACATAAAATGTTCATTTTGTGGCCTGCTTCTGAATGTACTCTTTCCATCCACTAGTACTGGGCTTCCTACCCAGCAGCCAATGCAAGATGTTTGGATTTCCAACCAGTCCCCTGGAAAAATTCGTATCAGCAATATCGTCAAACGGTTCAAGGGGGGCATACCATCGGTCATAGTAGGCCCACATCCTGATTACTGCATCTTCAGAATACTCGTTCCCTGGGGGCACGATGCTATTCTCCTTTGCCTTAACCAGTGCCTCTTCAGGGGCGACTTTGATACACTTGATGTCTTTTCTAAACGCTTCGCTAAGGATCTTCGCGACGCCGTCGTAGCTGATGTTCTCGCCCAACAATTCGTACGAGGCGAATTTATGGGATGCTGGGTCAGTGAGGACTTTCACACCGACGTCCGCAAGATCTTCGAGATCGATGAACCCGGTCTCAATAGCAGGGTTCCAGGCGAGAGGAAGGACGCCAGAGGACTGGACAGGAGGAAGAGCCACGTTCTGAATGAAGTGGGTGGGCTGAAGGATGGTGTAATCGAGGCGGGATTCGACAAGGTACTCTTCAGCTCTGTGCCATATATTTCAACGAAGGTAAACATGCTGCAAAGAAGTAAGACTGACGGCCGTTTGACGTCGTGGTTCAATAGCTTGGAACGGAAGGGGTGGAAGACGCTGCAGAAGACGAAGTGTTGCACGCCCGCCTCTTTGGCTGCGTCAATTACTGAAATCGCCATTGCCGATTCCAACGGCCTGAAAGGAGGGGTGTTGTACCAGACTTTGGCTACGCCCTCCATTGCATTGTTCATAGCCTTCGCGTCGAGGAAATCGGCCACAATAAACTGAGAACTTTCTAGCTCTGAAAAATCCTTTCGCAACGCGTCAACAGATTGTTCACGATAGACATGAAAACGCAGGGAATTTATGTCGTATTTGTTGGCTATGAGAGCTGTGATGAGATACCGCTGAGTGCGACCGTTTGCTGCACAGATGAGAGTCGACATCGAGAAAGATGATCCATGATGATGAGTGCGTTGGAGTACATGTACTGGAGCAAGTTGGAGCCAGCCTCCATCCCAGACTTCAGCTCAGTTCACTATGGCTCGCCGCTGCCGTTGCCGTTGCCCCTGAGAGTGATGTGATGTAGATAACAATAGGGCCGTGCTGCACAGATTGGGCGAGCGCGAATAGAAGGTGAGCGCGGAGACAGACGAACGTGCGTCAGACCCGACCGCGCCCTTTGCCCAGTAAAATCCATAAAATATTCGATAGTGTGCTCCTCGTCGTCGTACGCTGTCGATGTCGCCGATTAGTGTGCACGCAGGCTGTCGATTTTTTCTGTGTAATTGTTGTTAGTCAGAACGAGCAAGCGAAAGTTCCGGCGACTCTTGTCCGCCGCTTGCACCATCTATTTTCTGTACCCGAGCTGGCTCTATCATGGAAATTCGCATCTTGCTCTCGTCCATCATGTCCTCGCCAGACGTCGTCAGACGAATATCCTCAGTCGCCATCGTCGCCACTTTCCTTGTTCTAATCACTTTTCTTGGTCTCCTGGCTTCCTTACGCGCCGACTCGTCTCGTGCCGGCCAACTCGATCTGAACACTCCAGGCAAGAGCTTCTGGTTCTAGCTCTCGTTCTCACATAGTCTGATCGTTTCCCAGACTCATCTTCTGCCTCTGATGACTCCTACGTTCATCTTATGACGCTCAGCGAAGACGATCTTGCACTAAGTCAGTCTTTCTCTAGTCATGCCCATCGACCTGCCCTGACCGTGTGAGACAGACAAGCCCAACCGACGTGTTATCATTCTAGGTGATGTTCATGGAATGGTGGACTCGCTCGCGTTCGTCCCTATCCTTCTCCACGCATCATGTCATCTGACTCCACTCTAGCGAGATTCTTGACGCCACAGGCTACAATGAGAAAAACGACTATCTCATTCACGTTGGCGATATCGTAGCCAAGTCTGGCGTACCCGCAGCCCTTCAATCTCTCGATTACTTCAGCTCTCTCAACATCACTGGTGTTCGAGGAAACCACGATGACAAAGTCATTCAGTGGCGCTACTGGATAGATGAAGTCCTCGCTTCCAAGGGTGGAAAGAAGTGGCTCAGGCAGATGGAGAAGTCCACACCAAAGCAGATCAAGAAATACATGAAGAGTGGTGCCAATCTCAAGGCAAAATGGGTCATTCCTGAAGGCTGGAAGTTCGCTGAGGAACATTACTGGATTGCCAAGTTTGTCTTCTCTCATTTACGCATCTGACTCTATTGACGGGTGCTTCAGGGAAATGTCACAGGCACACTTCGATTACTTCTCAAGATTGCCCCTGGCATTGCATATTCCCTCCCTTCATACTTTCATCGCCCATGCAGGTCTCCTGCCCACCGACACCAGTCGTTCCCACGGCTCGCCTCTTTCCCGACGTCCGTCTAAAAAGCGATCTGAAGAAAAGCTTCGCTTAGAACAGGAGCAGGCCTTGCTTCACAAGATTTCGCAGAACCGCGATCCTTGGACAGTGATGAACATGCGAAGCATCCTGGAAGGCGGAGATGTTACTCGGAAAGGTGACGTTGGGCAACCCTGGTCCGAAATATGGAATGAGTGGATGGACAAATGTGGCGGCTTCGATGTCAGCGATCTCAATGATCTTACTGATATATCCGAGCTCGGCAAAGAGACGAAGCTTCCTTGCCGTCCGTCGACTGTCATCTACGGCCACGCTGCGAGTCGAGGATTAGACGTGAAGCGCTGGACGATGGGCCTTGACTCTGGTTGCGTAAGTCGTCCCCTGAGTCATGCCATTCGCATAGCTGATCTGGCGCTCGCTAGGTTTATGGACGCCGCCTTACCGCCATGATCATCACTTCGGATTCAAAGATACACAACCGACGTCCATTTGCCGAAGATAGCGAAGTCGAGGAACTGTCTATCTCGCATGGTGAAACTGGACGTGCACGTCTAGTCAGCATCTCCTGTCCTGAACCTCCGCCTGAGTCTTGAACTTCGACTTCTTCAATCGTCAGTTATCACATGCTCTGTTGACTTTTCTTGCATCTTCATTCTTAGTTCTTCTCTGTGCACTAACTTATGACTTTGGCCCCGTTATTTTATTTTCATACCCCATTTAATGACTTTGCAGTCTCATACCATCGCGAGTAGTTTTTCTTATTTGGAACTGTTCATTCTGTAGACAATATAATCTTCAATCTTGTTTGATGCTCGCATCTGATTGCAACCGAATCTCGGCGGCTGTGTTTCGATCGTTGCTGCGATTCTAAAGATATGCAGGGGCGATACAAACCCAACCCTCGTCTTGACTCTCATCGTCTCTCTTACATTTGCACTCCCTGAATTTATTGATTAACCTCAAGAATGAGCTGGCAACAACCATATCCTCATCATAATCGGCATCATCAAGGAGGAGGTTATGCTCCTCCGCCACCGCCTGCTGGTTTCGGGTAAGGATAGCTTCTTCAACACTGAAGCGAATTAGTAACATTTGTACAGATACCCTCCTCCGTAAGCTCTTCCATAGCTGAATCTATTCTCTGTCGATATCGACAGCTGCTGTAAGGAATGCGCCACCACCAGGAGGATATGCGCCTCCTGCTGGACCGCCCCAGCCTTGGGGCGACAATGGAGGAGGTTATGGAGGCTATGGAGGAGAACCTGGGTACGGGGGTGCGCCTTCGTATGCACCACCTAGTGGGCCTCCAGGGCAACCAAATGGAGGGTGAGTCTCGTCGTGGCATCACGACTTGATCAACCACTGACCATATCATAGGTACGGAGGGTATGTTTCAATATCTAATCTGGAAGACTTGCGCCGATTTATTGCGTAGATATGCTCCTCCTCCTGGTCCTCCTGGTCCTCCCACTTTTGATCAAGGCTATGGAGGTGGTTATGGAGGCGGCTACGACTCGTATGGACCTCCACCAGGACCACCGCCCATGCCTCCATCTTCTCAACAAAATTACGGCCCTCAATATCAAGGACCCGATAATCAAGTGCAGCAGCCTTTCTTCCAATACTCTCAATGTACCGGTCGAAAGAAAGCATTGTGTATCGGGATCAATTATATTGGGACGGATAACGAGTTGAATGGGTGTATCAATGATGCTAGAAACGTCCATAATTTCTTGTGTCGTGAGTGCTCTTCCTCTTCCCTAGTCTAGGCATTAACGGAGTCGACGTTTACAGAGTTCTTTGGATACAAAGAAGACGATATTGTCGTTCTTACGGACGATTCTTCCAATCCTGTCGGATTGCCTACCAGAGATAATATTGTATGTCTCTTTCTATTATTATCTACAATCTCTCATTGAACCTTTTGATAGATGAGAGCAATGCAATGGCTGGTCCGCGACGCACGCCCCGATGACTCTCTATTCTTCCATTACTCAGGTCACGGAGGACAAACCAAAGATCTCGATGGCGATGAAGAAGATGGGCAAGACGAAGTTATCTATCCGATGGACTTCAAAGAAACAAGTCACATTGTTGATGATGTAAGTACTCTCGCGTACACTACTCGAGCAAGATCTTGACGCGCAACCAGGATATGTTCTTCACCATGGTTAGTATTTAGCAAAGTACCCCGATATTTTCTCAGCTAATATGACTCAGGTCAAACCTCTGCCGCCTGGGTGTCGTCTTACAGCCATCTTTGACGTGAGTGCCCTCTGGAAATAGATCGACACGTCTAACTTCTCGTTAGTCATGTCACTCAGGAAGTGCACTCGGTACGTTCATACACTCTTCATACACCCCCCTCCTTACCGATCTCGATAGATCTCCCATACATGGCATGTCGATTTGTCTTTCCCTCTGTTTTGACCCCTGACATCTGTCTCAGTACTCGACAGAGGGCAAGATTAAAGAGCCCAACCTGGCTCTTGCCGCAGGTCAAGATATCCTCGGTGCAGGAATGGCATACATGCGCGGCGATATGAGCGGAGTGTTCAAGGGCGTTACGAGTCTATTCAAAACGGCCACTGGAAATAATGCCAAGGCGGAACAGTATGCGAGAGCTACGCGAACTAGTCCTGCCGATGTGGTAAGTATCCTGATGAAGTTCGTCGGTGGTACATTTGCTGATGGTGCTTTGCGTAGATCTCTTGGAGCGGATGTAAAGATTCACAGACGAGCGCTGATACCGTGGAAGCTGGTACTGCGACTGGCGCCATGAGCTATGTAAGTCTACGTCGACACCCCGCAGATTCACTTCACTAATTGATCCTGTTCATCAGGCGTTCATCCGAGCATTGTGTATGTCTTTGTCGCTTATCCGAATATCTTTGCTGACTGTTTCTAGCTGACAACCCCCAACAATCGTACATGGGTTTGTTGAACACCCTTCGGTGAGCTGTGCCTCATAATCATCTTTAGACCGGCTTGTCTGACATAGATCACAGCAACCACATGCGGGCAAAGTACAGCCAGAAACCCCAACTTTCTGCCTCTCATCCCATCGACACGAACTTGATGTTTATCTGTTAGAACACCAGCCTTAAGATTGGCCGAGGAGACTTCAATGTAACAGGGGGTTTACTTGATTCACTAGTGTACCTCTATTGTACAGACATAGTAAACTTCACAAATTCGACAATTTGTCAATCACTACTACTAGTGAAGAATATAACGGTCGCTCAATCTTCCTGCTCTGCGACCACTTCAACCGGGGGTCTCGGACGGAAACGAGATTCCATCCCTTGCTTCGCTATGCGCTCGATTTCAGATCGAGCCAAACCCAGTCCAAGTGGAGGTTTAGCCAATAAAAGGGCATACTCTCCTAAGAGACTGTTGCGGAACGGAAGTATATCATCGGTCTAAGGAGAAATCAGAATACTCCTATGTGAATGGTGACGGACTCACGCAGATGCATATAGGATGATCTTCCTGCTTCAACCAGTGCAATACGTGGTGATCTGCGAGACTGGAGGATGTCTTACACCTGCTCGATGTTTAGCTTCTATGGCGTGTGATTCCGTCTGAATTTATGACTCACAGTAAATTTGATGAAAGACAAATCTCAATAGGGATCTTCTCCTTCAGCACTCTCGCACGCGCTTCGTCATTCAAAAACGTTGCGTGGCCCAGCCGGGAAGGTGGGAGATCCAACAATCCATTGGTCTCGTGTTCTGGATTCGCAGCAGTCTTAGTAGTTCGATCGTTCAGAGTGTCAGTCAGTGAATGCACGGAGAGCACTGCTAAGTGACCTCTGCGATGTGTACTGTGATGGCAAGACCTTTCGCTTGCGCCGCCTGAAGGAAGGGCAATAATTTATCGACGTCTGCGGCCTAGTCCGTCGTCAGACACGTCAAGAAATTCAGGTCAGAAATTCAGGAAAGAAACCTCACCTGGGGATCTCCACATAGATCTACACCAACGATGCGACGGCCCTCTTGGTAGAGGTTCACGATAGCATTGAGACTCTCCAGAGCATCCTGAGGCTTCATCCTCCAGTCCAAGCTGACGATCAAAGCAACCTTGTCGGCAGGATACCTCTCGATGACAGCCAAGACGATTTGTAGATATTGCCGCCGACTCATATTGCGATTGCTCCTCGGCGTCGTACGAAGTTCAAGATATTGGCACTGAGGTGGTGCGCCGTCTACAGATCCGATGAACGTCTCTATGACTGCCTCTGTGACAGTCGCCAGATTCTCATCGTTTGAGATCAAAGAATATATGGCAGGGAAAAGTCCAAAGAAATCGTCAATGGCTTCCAACTGCACGCCATCTTCCAGGATCTTCAATCCCTTCGTGATCGAGTCATTGTATTGTGCGTTAGAAGTTTTGCTTTTGCGTGCTAGAGATTGTAAAACAGATATTGGGATAGATCCGTGGAGATGGGCATGTAGCTCTGCTTTAGGGATTGACTGGAGAAATGCGACGTCGTCTGGCGAGAGAGATGCGAGAGCTTCAGCTGCAGGACCATGTATTTTTCCAGACATTGTTCGGCAAGCACCGGCTAACATTCGACTCGATCAACTCGATCAGCCATGTCCAAGACAGAGGTAGCTGCTCCTGGCCCAGGTACGAGCACCATCTAGTCTCCAGAAAGTGAAATAACGAAATAACTGTAGTGCCACCTCAATTCCCTGATATCGGGCACCTGGGCAAATGGTCGGTTTCGTCGTATAAATACGGATTCGGGGCACAGTGTTTGCAAGACAACGATCCTGATACGTTCTGGCAGTACGTCTGCGTCCTTGAATGTGACATGAAGGCGCTTTAGAGCGAAAAAGACAGTTCAGATGGTCCCCAGCCTCACTTCATCACCGTGCAATTTCCTAGACGGGTCGCCATTCAAGTGAGCATCCTCCTATGCGTCCACAGTCAGTCTGTAATCTAAATATTCGCGTGTAGAAACTGGCTCTACATCTTTCATTTGACCGTGATGATTCGTATACGCCGTCCACCGTCTGTGTTCGCGCGGGAACGAGCTTGAACGAGATGCAAGATGTTCGAATGGTCTCGTTTGAGAAACCCAACTCTTGGATCGCATTTGACATCTCTTCAGAACCCACGGAGGATGGAGATACCTGGTGAGATGTCCTGCCGAGTTCTTTTATTCCCAGTCTGACCTGTCACACAGCAAGCCACTACATGTATTCGTGGTACAAGTCGTGATCATGGGGAACCATATGAATGGCAAGGATACGCATGTCAGGGGACTGAGAATACTGGGTCCAGTCAAGTGAGTGCAATGCATCGGATTCTGATTGTTCATAAATTTAAAAATCCTCCAGCGAGCAAATTGACGATGACGATCATTTCCCTTTCACGAGTCGCGCGTTCAAGATGTACGAAAGCATCAGATAGAATCAGACGTAGAGGGCATATGGCATGAGTAGTGCAGGTCAAAGAACGTAGTGTATTATAAGCAGGCAAGTTGTGTACGGCAGAATGTATCAGGTTGTTCATACTTCCTAGCTAGTCAGCACCAATTCCGTCTAGTTGTGGCTGATGGAACGGGTCACCTGAAAGACAAGAATGAGCAATCTGTAGAAGAGAGAGGAAACATATAGAAAGTATATCAGCAAGAAAAGAAGTGGTCTCATAGGGCTGCCTCAGGATGCGCCGGCAAGCGCACCCCTATGCGAGGACAACCAATCGAACGCAAATTACAAGTACCATCATGAAGAAAGATATGGAATGAACAACTCACAATACGGAGGGGAAGGAGCATGAGCTCACATAAAAAGGCTGGCGAGGAGGCGGAAGCAGAACAAAGTCGAGGATTGTTTGGCCTGTGTTTGGTTCCCTTTATAGCTCCAAGATATTCACGTGCATTACTTCATCTCTTTACTGGCATTCACTTGCAAAATGTCCCACAACCACGATCATAATTGCGCTGACGAACATCACGATCATGGACACGGAGGCCATGATCACGACCACGACCACGCCAGCGCTGAAGGCGGATCGTCTGATAACCTGTTCTCGAAAATCGATCAATCTAATGTGGTGGCGCTCAACGCGACGGTGCCTTCTCCTGTAAAAGTATGCAAACCATGGCATCAACGATTAGACGAAGAGGAGGTCTGCCTGCTCTCTTATATCACACGCACTCGTGCATTCATGGACGATGGCAGTATCTCGAGTCTGATGCTGACGATCAGTTGTGGGTCCATGTCTTGCCCTGGGACCGGATGGTTCTGACCGCAGTCCACTCAGGATTCTCCATGTCCCCTTCACCGGTTCTGTAAAACTGCTCTCGATCTTATTGAAGACCGGACCGGGGGATCAGACGCCTAGCAAAGTTTGCGTGGCAAGTCGAACTGTCACTACTACCCTGCATAGGGTTTGTTCCTCATACTCTTCTCGAAGCTCTCCAATGCCGAGAATTTGGATTTCGACGATATTGCCTCCAAACCCCCAGTTCAGGAATTCGAGATCGTTCAAAGTCGCGATGTTGGAGAATACACAGTAAAGTGAAATGATGCATGGCTTATACTGACTCGAGGGCAAAATTCATGCCGTAATCTTAGGGCAGCTAAATTTCCAAATGTCTCCTCGATCACATTGTTCTTTCCGAGCTCTCAAGGGGCCGATTCTGTTCGGCTGTATTATGTTGCCTTCCGTGGCATCTGGACAGAAGTGAGTGTGGCTTTCTTCTAATCAGACAAGGAATATTGATCGTCACGTCATGAAAATTAAGAGGAAGGAGGATCCTGTGATTACGGTATATGAGGCCACAGCGAATCTGGCCGACCATACGAAGATTCAAGGGACGGATGGGAGTTTCAGCACCCCACAAACTTGAACAGCAGTAACATTCGGTCTGATGTACCTAGTATAGGCCACAGTCCTGGTCAACAATAAAAAAATCTGTCCGAATTGTACGGGGAAGTAAGGGAGTCGGGGTCAAAAGACCCTGTGCCACAGGAACACTGATGGATGAGGAAAGCCGGCACAATTGCTTCGGCCAATGGCAAAGCATAAAGCAAGAGGATCTTGATGATCTATGGGCCATCGGAAATAGGGCAGAGCATGCTCAGGTTCCAAGAGAAGGGCTCGCTTGCAGGGTAAACAGAGAAGCTCGTTTATGGTCAGATCCAACGATTCAACTCGATTCAAAGTCGCCAGATTTAAGTATTTAGAGGACGGGACGGAATTTTCGAGACAAATAAAACATAAGTACAAGTCGAGACATGTTCTGAAGTGAGATGTTCGAAGTTGAGAGAGAACAAAGCAAATTAGAGTTTGTTGTTTCAGATCTGGATCTTGATCTGTGGCTTCGGCTACATTCTCTTTCAGGAACCAAATTAGCAAATGTCTGACTCCGTTGTTCTTTTTGTTGGACATATATAATCTCTTTCCCCCATGTCCCATCAGCCACCCCCATTTTCACCCCACCATGCCCGTCCCCTACACAGACCATTCATCCGCCAGGTCGTTCGCCACTCCCAGCCCTTTGAAGGCGACTAAGAACGTAAGTTGTCTCCGCTGCGTTGGGTCACGCTTTCCTATTGTTCACACTGACGCTCAAATTTTTCTTCTCGCTTCTCAGAACGACGTTGGTGTCCAAAATGGCATATCGAGCACGTTCAGCAAGGCTAGAGCAGATCCTGCATTGCTTAAAGTCGAAAATGGTCTCAAGGGTCAATATGTCGACCTTCCTCTAGAAGTCCTGCCAGACGACTTTTATGATCAATTCTTGTCGGACAGCGCCAAGAGACGAAAGCCAAGTCAACGTCGGTGCCACCTATCCATAAGATCCTAGAAACACTAATCGTTCCATCGTGTAGTGCGGTTCTTGCAGCCTCTAGAGAAAACACCCGGTGTCATCT
The DNA here is from genome assembly GCA_001630475.1 of Sistotremastrum niveocremeum HHB9708. NCBI lineage: Eukaryota > Fungi > Basidiomycota > Agaricomycetes > Sistotremastrales > Sistotremastraceae > Sertulicium > Sertulicium niveocremeum. The sequence goes on along the minus strand of KV419410.1, from coordinate 466,289 downwards.
CCCTCCTCGCCGGCAAACCAAACCCAACGACATTCCCTATAACATCACTATCATTCCAAACTCGTTCTCCTCTCAATCCAGCAGAATCCAAGACTATCAAGCTTGAAGGAAATGCCCTCAATCAAGGCCTTCAATATAACCTTACTTCTGGACTACCGGAGATGGTTTCTTGGATCACTGGCTTACAGGAAAGAAGTCACGGAAGGAAACCCTCGGAAGGGTGGAGGGTGAGCATGGGTGTTGGGAGTCAGGACGTCATCCAGAAGGTAAGTCATCCTCAAATATTTACTTCCGAAGAAGCAATTCTGAGACAACGGCCAGTGCATTAGTGCTCTTCTGAATGAAGGAGACAGTGTTTTCGTCGAAACTCCTGCGTATCCGTGAGTGAAGAGCGGAGTCCGTTCTACGACGTCTAATACGTGAATTTAGGGGAATCGTGCCACTGTTCCAATCCATGAACATCAATATCATAGGTTAGCTCTCTGTTGAATGGTCTCGACCGTTTCGTGAATATTTCTTTCAGAGATCCCTACGGATTCCAAGGGCCTTCGTCCTGGCGCCATGGAACAGGTTTTGGATAACTGGGACCCTTCCATGCCCAAGCCTAAACTGCTCTACACCATTCCTGTAAGTCGTGCTTTGTCTCGCGGGGTATCCAACTTGACAGTATGTATCCAGGTCGGCAGCAATCCTACGGGTTTCACTGCGACTACTAAGAGGCGACTGGACGTTTTGTCCTTGGCTCGCAAGCACAACTTCCTCATCTTGGAAGGTATGTCCTGTTTGTTTAAAGCTTGTGATCGATCGTCTCACTCTTTTCAGACGACCCTTATTACTACCTCTATTACGGACAAGCTGCTCGTCCCCCATCATACTTCACCCTAGAATCTTACGAGCGTTCGGCGCCGGCTGGAAGAGTCATCCGGTTCGACAGTCTCTCAAAGATCATCTCCAGTGGATTCCGCCTGGGCTTTGTCACCGGCCCTCTAAAGATTTTAAAGTGCATTGACATGCAGGTTCGTCTCGTCATTGTCTTGCCTTCCGCTCCTGAATTTATCCATTCAGACTGCCATATCAAACCTTCAACCTCCTTCGTTCTCGCAAGCCGTTTGCCTTGCCATTCTCCAATCATGGGGATACGAGGGCTTCTACGCACACACCGCAAACGTGGCTGCTTTCTACAAGGAGCGACGTGACATCTTCGTTGCAGCTATGGAACGTCATCTAACCGGTCTGGCTCAATGGACAGTCCCAGAGGCCGGCATGTTTATATGGTGAGTTCGTCATCGTACTATCTGAGACTAGTCTAACGCAATTCTAAAAAGGTTCCGTCTACTGATCCCCCCGGCTCAGAACTGCGACGAGCCCGACTCGGATCAGCTCATCCGAACTAAAGCTTTCGAGGCGGGCGTACTGGCTTTACCAGGCGTCGTTGCGTTCCCTTTGGAGCGCGTCAACTCGTATGTGCGAGTCTCATTTTCGTTGGTTAGTGCAGAGGATATGGACGAAGCTTGTCGAAGACTTGCTGGTGTCGTTCGCGAGGCACAACAGGAACTGTTCTTCTAACTGACTAGTACTAACTAACTAAGCGATTCGGCTCTTTCTCAAATTTACTTCAAGTCTTGTCTTTTTATTGCTTATTTCAACCACTACTATTCGTTCGTTCTACTCTACAGTTTATTAGTACATCTTTCGACTTTATCCTCATCTTCCTTACCTAAGTTAGCACTCGTTACTTTAGTTCGCAAGCTGTTAGCTCGTACAAAATTTTCAATGTGAAATAAAGATCAAGGGTTCGCGTGAAACGGGGTGGTCAGCGGTCAGGGAAAAAGTACCTTCGCAACGTCAGACCAAGTCTTAACATCCGATCAAAACTCAGGCAACCTAGAATATGATCGCCGCCAGACAAATAACAGATATATTTGGGTTGGTTGTGTGCATGATCGAACCCGTCGGCGTCTGCCAGGTTGTGAAGGGCAATCGGGGCTAAATAATGCGAGTCTGCGCTGTCATGGGATCAGGTGAGCAGGATCTGCGCGACGCCGCGACCCTGAGCCGTTTGCCAAGTAACTGGCCCCGCGCTCGTATGACCAGAAAATACAAGAAATATTCGCCACTGTGAACGCAGGATGGGAAGACGATGATAGTCGAACCGCAACTTGCGAAGAAGCGGACAAAATAGACGCAATTCACTGTATAATTGGGAGAAAGAAGACACGTCCAATCGGGATCTTCCGTGACCCCACATTATTCGAAGCGATCGAAGCGTGGAATCTCGCGGTTATCGGCGATTACGTTTCCCGATTAGGAAATGCCGTGTGACAGATGTTTCGCTTTTGGCCAGGGCAGTTCTTCTCACGGCCGGAAGACTAAAGAGACTCATGACCGTCCCCTCTGCTCAATTTCCGCCTCCTCTTTCGCTCTCTGCCTGCTTCAACCTCAACCCACCAGCCATGGTCGAACCTCCAAAATGGCTCGCTGTCGTCGACCTCGTCCACCGAGGCCCGTGGTGGAGGAACCATGGTGAGCACACTGACCCCGCTCGCGCTCAGACTGTTCATTTATTGCTTCTCATCTCAAGGCATCTTTATGCTCAACCTGTGTCTCGCATTGCCCCTTCTCACCGCCGCTATCAACGGATTCGATAGTTCTGTGCTTAATGGTAGGCTCATATCCCTATACCGAAGACTGCCGTTGCTCACAAACGCCGTAGGCCTCATGATTTTACCAGACTGGGAGACATATTTTCATCATCCAGGCGGCATCACCATAGGTATGTACCACCTTTCTTCAAGCTATCGACATTCTGAACGTCCTGCAGGTTTTATGACGTCTGCACAAAACATCGGGGCCTTATTGGTAAGCGACGATGTGGGGTTCTCTTCTCTGCGATCGTCTTGATCCTGGACCCTAGGCTCTTCCAATAGCACCGTTCATCAGCGATGGTCTTGGACGACGGAGAGCGCTGTTTGTTGGATCCACGATCATGCTTGCAGGTGTGGCGATGCAGTCGACGACGACAGGGGTGCCTGAATTCATCGCAGCGAGAGGCATCAGTGCGTATTCTTTGTTAACTTGACAATGGATTCCCCTCATCTCTATCATAGTTGGCTTTGGCCTAAACACGGCTCTAAATGCAGCACCTTTGCTGATATCAGAACTGGCCTATCCCACTCAGGTCAGATCCGCAGCTCTGCCCTATAGAGTATCCATATTGATTTTCTGCCTTCAGCGAGGTCAAATCACCGCCATGTACAACTCCATCTGGTACCTGGGGTCTGTTCTCGCCGCTTGGGCTTGCTATGCCGTGTACGCCAGCCAGGAACAAAGTTCATGGGCTTGGCGCATTCCTTCCGTCGTTCAAGCCGCACCGTCGCTCCTACAAATGGTGGTCGTGTGGTTCGTCCCCGAAAGTCCTCGATGGCTTATCAGTCGAGGGCGGATCGACGAAGCGCGCAGAATTCTTGCAAAATACCATGCGAATGGCAGCGATGTCTTAGATCCGCTCGTCGCATTCGAAGTCGCGCAGATTCAGCAGGCGCTCAGAATAGAGAGAGATTTGGCGAAAAGTATCAGTTATCTGAGTCTCTTTTCGACACCTGGTAATCGAAAGCGCATGCGCATCGTTATTGCTATCGCCCTCTTTTCTCAGTGGAGGTACTGTCTTTCTGCTTCAATATTTTTGGCGCCGACGCTGACGCAAAACATCGCAGTGGGAACGGTCTTGTCTCTTACTACATCAACCTTGTCTTGGAAGGTGTCGGCGTTGACAACGCCGGCACACGATCCCAGATCAACGGAGCGCTGCAGATATTCAACTTCATCGTCGCCATCAATGCTTCCTTGCTAGTGGAGCGTGTGGGAAGACGGAAGCTGTTCTTGGCTTCGAATATCGGGATGCTCATCTGTAAGCGTTTCATTTGCATAGCGAGCGTCATTGATTTTAACGCTTTTCCCCAGCCTTCTGTATGTGGACGCTGACGACAGCATTATGGAACACAGACAACAACAAGTCAGCTGGCAAAGGTATGGTTTTCGGACTCGATCGGAGAACTTCTTCGACTTACGGCATTCTTGTGTAGCGACAATATTTCTCATCTTCGTATTCTATCTGTCGTACGATCTGGCCTACACACCCCTCCTCGTGGTGTACTCGATCGAGATTCTGCCCTTCAACATCCGCGCTAAGGGTTTCGCGGTTATGGTACGTATGGCCACCTGCTGCGCGCCGTCCTGGCTCATCTCTCCCCGTTTCAGAATCTCGTCGTCTGTCTCTCACTGGCATTCAATCAATTCGTGAACCCAGTGGCCTTGGATAGAATATCCTGGCACTACTACATTGTTTACTGTATCTGGCTCTTCTTCGAGGTGCGTCATTTTCCCACCTTGTCCATTCTTCCCCACCCGCTAAGCGAACTTTTCCACAGCTTGCCTTCGTCTACAAATTCGTCATCGAAACAAGATGTCGAACTTTAGAAGAAACCGCAGCACTCTTCGATGGCGACCAGCCTGCCATGGAATTACAACAACTTGGTAATGAAGCAGCGACGCACACTCTCAATGAGATCCAGTCACAGCAACTCCGCTCACGGCTAGACGCCCATGCGCGAGCGAATATGGATAAAATGAGAAAATCGGATCCATCATTGGATCGCACGGAATCTCTGGCATCGTCGGCTTCATCCGCTGTCTAAGTGGACCATTCCTCTTCCTCCTCACTACCTACTCCCCCTAAAACTAACTGCACGGCATCTCACGTTCGAGTCCAGTTTTCCGCTGAATATTCGGTCGTCTCGTCTCGTGCCTGCTATGTGGATCTTGCCCCTTTCTGTGGCCCTGGTTTCTTTCTCTTGTTTCTGTAGTATTTGGTTGTGATATTTTTTGTACCGTGATGGCAACGAAGTGCTCGTTCCTTATACGTAAATTTACTCAACAATTTATTCGATTTTATCTCACACACTATGAGGCCGAGCCAATCTTCGAAGTTGACGTCCCCTACTACAGGAGCGCTTGCGAAGTGGGATGAGCGGGACAGCGCAATGTTCCGAACTTTATCCGTCCGATATTCATCCGTAGTGCGTTATGAGCTCGATGATAATTGATGTATGATCTCGTCTCATCCAAACTCAATGAGCTTCGATTTGAAACCCTGAGAGTTCCTAAGAGGGTTCACTCCGCGTCGTTGCAGCCCCTTCTGAAATGAGTCAATTCATCGGAAAATTATGTAGCCTAAAACCATTCACTAACGTATCGCGCTCCAGCCTTCAAGAGCTCCTTCAAGCTCCGGATCCTTTACCCCGCTTTGCTTCGGCGACGGTAACTTGAAGAGGAAATGGCTCAGACGCGCCACTCGCCTGGCGATACGAACCCGACGGTTTCAGCCGCTGAGATCGGCAGGCGATGTCATTGATCGGCGAGGTGCTTGAGTGGGAGGGACTTGTGTTTGTTTCATCCCTTTGAGGTACGAACATAGAGCTGAAACAGATTCAAGCTAGACGATGCAGCTCGTGTGACCACAGTTCGAAAACTCAGAAGTCGAGGCTCTAGCACGAGGCTCTATCCTTATTATAGTACTGTCAGCCACTCAACAAGACTCTTCAGTCTCGAAGTCAGAAGTTAAGACGCTATGTGTATGTCCGAGACGCCAAAAAGCCAAGTATGAGATTCGACCACATTCATGAAATTCATCACAGTACATTTTCGAGAAAAGTTACACCACATAATAAATGTTATTCCTAGAGTAATTGAGAGGTAATACATAAGCGACCTTCACGATACTCAGGACCGCAGTCACAGCCGCATCCTCCGGAAGAAGAAGGGCGAAGAGAGGAAGGGTCTGAGCAGGCTTAGGACATGTGAGCGACGTCCTCGGTCTGGTGCAAGGAGAATTTCTCGTCCTTGGAGCTGGTGTCGGGTGTTCCGGTCCCGATTTCGGCCATGCCGACTTTGGTGGCGGCAGCGATAGCGAGTTCTCTGGCTCTCTCTTCACCATCGAAGAGACTATTGTAGAATTAGTATGTGCTGAGTGAGGCAAATGATATGATACGTACATGGCAGTTTCCTCGAGTGATCGCTGTAGAAAATGGATAGGTTAGCGGGGGAGCTCATGAGATGTATGGGAAGTACGAACGTTCTTGGTCTCGATAACGAAGAAGTATACGAAGACAAGTTCCACGGCATCCCAAGCACAGTAGAAAATCTGGAAGATAATGATCAGATGATGAGGTGGAAGCACAAAACGTCTAACTCACGTAGTATTTCCAGCCGAGAGCCTTGAGGGCGATGGGGTTGACGTATCTAAGCGAAGGCTGAGTTGAAGAGAATAACGATATAATGAATCAACGTACTGATTGAAGATCAAGGAAAGAGACACAGCGAAACTGAACAGAGTGAAACCCTTGGCACGGAGATTGAAGGGCAGAATCTCCAATGTGTAGCTGTAAAACCGGAGGATCAGCGAATGCGGTATTGAAGTTTAATAGAACACTCACGATGTGATGAGAGGAGAGTAGGCAATAGCATATGCACTTCCGAACAAGACTATTCGAAGTTAGCATTCAGATTCAAATAGCTGAGTGGCGAGGCTTACAAATCCAAAGAATGACAGCGTCACCGGCCGCTTTTTTCCCGTGCTGGGCGTAGAGAGAACTACAGATGGTCTGCAGGGTGAAGAAGAGGAGCATGCCGGCCGTTGAACAGAGGAACAGAGTGCGACGACCGAAGCGATCACAGAAGAGACCACCACCGACGGCCCAGAGGAGAGACCACATGTTCAAGAAAGCGTTGATCAAGAGCTGAGTGTTGCTGTCGGTTACTAGAAATAGATCAATAAACCGAATGGGAAGCGCATATACTGTCAAACTCACTGCCGATGGTATCGAACACCTTGTTCAAGTCTAAGCGTTCCGTGTAAGCCAAATGCAATGGGAAAATATAAAGAAACTCTTCTTACAGTAGGAGACGAGACCGTTACCACTCCATTGAGAGAAGAAAGCGATGGCGAGGATGACTCTGAAGCGACGTCTGTTTCCGGGAGTCCTGAAGAGAGTGGTCCAGCCGACGTTGTCGTTGACCTCGCGCTCGAGACGGATGGCGGTCTTGATTTCTTCCATCTGGTAGACGACAAGAGGATCTTCCCTAAAAATGGATGAGTAACTGCACTCGGCAGGGAGCTTGATGAGAACTTACTTGTTGCCATTGGCGTGGTAGTATGCCAGAGTCTCCAAGGCCTCTTGTTCACGGCCCTTGCCGATCAACCAACGAGGAGATTCGGGGCCAAACATGATGAAGATAACCTGGATGATGGAAGGCAGAGCTTGCATGGCTGAGGGAAGACGCCAAGCCCAACTGCTTTGAATACGGAAAGAACCATAGGTCTACATCGGGTAAGCAAGTATTCTTCTTCGAAGCGTAGAAGTGCTCACAGTCCAGGCAGCCACAACGGCACCACCGGGCCAAAGTGCGTTGTAGACGGAGGTAAGGGGGCCACGCTGAGAGGGGTAGGCAATTTCGGTGACCAACATAGGAGCAGCGTTGCTGGCAATACCAAGACCGAATCCGACTATTCCAAACTTAGTCTGAGGTCGAAAAAAAGCTCAGAGTGTACTTACTCAGGAAACGAGCGCCAATGAACATGCCGACGGATTGGGAAGCGGTTTGGATGACAGTGGCGGCGACCATGATGAGAGCACCGATGAAGACAGTGAGCCTTCGGCCCACACCATCGTTGATGTACGGGATAATGGGGAGGGTGGCGATGGAACCGATGTTCTAGGGCGCTTGTCAGTCGGAAAGAAGTGCCACAACTGTTGGGAAAAACTGACCTGAATGGCGTTAAGAAGACCAAGCTATACATAAATTCTCAGCCCGGTACCTCGGCGCGTAAGAATGGAGAAAAATACCTTTCCACCGCTGGGGTTATCGAAGGCCTTCTCCCATTGTGGTAAACTCTGGAGACCGTCTTTAGGGGAGGGAGGTCAGGAGCCGTTTCAAGATCGCTGCGATGGCTACAAGACTCACTCATCATACTCCCTGGAAGATAATGATCAGATTAGGTTGTTGGAAGGGAAGTAGAAGCTCGTACCATCGAAACCATTGCCAGTAGAAGTGATCAAACTGGGAGAGATTAACAAGCGGCCCAAACGCATCGAGAGAATCGACTCACAGCAGGAAAATCCAGCAATTGAGGATGACAATACGGCGGTTCTTGTACCAAGGTCGACTGTGGTCGACCAAGGCCATGATGCCATGAGCTTCAGGGTTTGCAGCTGCAGAGACGACGGTCATCTTCACAGGTAGAGCTCTGGGAACGGTGGGAGCGTAGGAAATGCCTTCACGATGAGCATGTCTTTATAGATGGAAGCTCATGGGGTAAACATATTCGCTCCACCGAAAAGAGAGCTTCCACATTGGTAGAAGTCATCCTGGTGACCTTCTCGCAAGTCTTGGTTCCAAGATGAGATCTCGCCAACACGGAACGGCACGGACCGAGTGGCCCCCGATTTAGCTGTTGTGACTGGCTGCACCATGCACTTCTTCTCATTTTCTGGAGTCACAGGGGCTGGGCATTGCGGGAAGCACGGCATGGTATGATCCGGCAAGCTCCATAATTAGCAGTGCAGAAACCACGATAAGAAATGAGAAGTCGGTGCGAACCAGAAGTAGGAGAACGATCGAGAGGCCCGAAATGAAGCTATGGGGTACGATGCGGGGTCGTACCCCAGACTTGAGAATCGCGAACCGTTCTGAACGTTAGAAGCCTCCGGACGCAATGTTCTGTACACTCTCGAGAAGTCAACATTGAAGCGACTGCGCAAGCTCCCGAGCTTCGTGATGTCAATCTGAGTTCCGAATGCGGTTACCTTCTCGGCTAGGTCGGCACGATAGTCTGATTCGATCACTGAAGTGACGATGGAGATGTCATATCCTTATTATCCAGACAGGCCCATGACCTTTGGCAGACGGAAGGGGAGTGGCGATCCGGGCACCAATCAGCAGACTGCCCACACCTGCACAGCCACCCCCGTACTTCAGGAACATGGAGCTCCGGTTCCACCCGCAGCTTCCGCACTCCTTTCCTCATGAATGGCCTCCAATGCCCCTTAATTGTCCAACGGCATGAGACTTCCGCGATCATCAACACCGACATTTATCCGCCCCACATTGTTTGAAATGCAAGATCTCGAGTCCAGATCAACAGAATTAGAACTCTGAAGGGCAATGTCTTCTATGATGACGACACTGCACTTGCAGACTTCTACGATGAGCCTCGGTTACTGGAAGGCTTCAGCGACTTTGCTCATTGACTGAGAAAATGGCTTGACTTCGAAGAAAATTTCAAGCTCGATCTAATCTTGAAACGATCGCAAAACAGACATTTGCTGCCTAGACCTTACCCCGGCCGGGATCTCCCACCCCCAATAAATGTTTCTAGATTGCGAATTTTTGTTTCGTTTCAGGCTTTCTCCGCAGCAATCTTTGGAGACGCATGCAGCGTGCAGACGATCAGGTACGAAGCATCGGTCGTGCCTCACCGAAAAATGCTCTCGTGCGAGTTAATTTACAGGCCACGATCGATGCCTTCGGACCGATAGCTGTTGCGGTCTATCTCTCGACAAAACAATCTTCCACTCTCGATTGCTATGCATGTTACAGGCATTTACTTTGAATGATACAGATTTGGCTTGCAAGAAAAAAACACTAAAACACTTCTGGTACAACTCACAGACTCTACGCAACTACAGGTTTGGAAGCCTCGGTCGATATATCTACATCCAATGGACTCTAGATTCAGAAAATGAGCAATATATCGCGCCAAGGCACGACTGTTTCCGTACCTTTCCGGCTCTGATTTCAGCCACCGAGGGCATCAACCCGAGACGCAGGAGCTCAGCTGACTGGGCGACGATTGGATCTTTTTGGATACTAAGTACAAGACTTCAGCATTAACAAGACGATTGGGGATTGGATTTCGTACCTAATCACGGCAATCACCTTGCCCTTCTTGGCGTAATATGCGGCGAACTAAAAGAGAGGTCAATTCCCAAAGGGATCGGTGCGCGTGACCGGCAGCATGTACTTGCCTTGAGTTCGTCGAGGTTTCCATCGACGATAACGTCGTCGAAGCCTGCGCCTATCCCACAGTATCGAAGTTGAGAGCCCTCTGCACATTTGTAAGATAACGGCAACAAAGGCGAGCGATTCACGACGTACGTGCACTCCAGAATATTGGTACCTTCACGAAAGGCTGTGGCTGTCCAGCGATGGTCTTTCCCACCGCACGACCATGGTTGCTCGCCACCTATGATAGTCGCATTAGACAAAAGCATTGCAATAATAGCAAGCCCTCACATTCCAGTGCTCCACCCTCCTGACATCCTCCGTTCCATGCTGAGGATAATGCGCAATATCGCCTGCATATACAAATCAGCCATCGGACATACGTCAACTTCGTCTATCATACCAATGGCATAAATGTCGCTGAAGCCGATCACCTTCAAATACTCGTCAACCTTGACACCACCATCCTTCTCCAAAGATATGCCGCTGTCTTTGAGGAATGATGTTGCTGGACCAACGCCTACTCCCATGATCACGACATCGGCAGGTAAAGACTTCCCTGGGATTTGCACGGCTCCAACGGCATTGGAATCGGCCGACTTGGGAACGATCTTGTCTACTTTCGCTTGCATGTGGAATTTGACGCCTTTGGACTCATGGAACTGTGCGCGATGAGGCAACTGATGTGAAGAGAGTAGAAGATAATTACCTTCTGGAGAGCTTTCCCAATCTCCTTCCCCAATACAGCTTCAAACGGATGTTCTTCCATGCCAATTACGTCGATGGAAAGTAAATTGCGACTGGTCACAGCCGCGACCAATTCCATACTAATGAAAGAACTGCCAATGACCACGAGACGCTTTCCTTCTTTCACGGCTAGACAAAAGATAAACTAAGCATAGACTTTAAGTGAGGTTTCTGATCGTACCCGCGTCGATCTTCGCAGCGTCTGGAATAGTCCTCAAAGTGAAAACGTTCTCGAGGTTGGCACCGTCAATCGGAAGACGGCGTGGAGTAGCGCCAGGGGCAAGAACCAGAGTCTCATAAGGCACCCTGGAATTCCCTGCAATAACTTGCTTGGTCTCGAGATCCAAAGAATCCACGGTCTGGAGAATTGATGTCAATGATAACCCAGACAAAGAATCGATATATACACACAACACCGGTCTTGAGATCAACGCCGAATTTGGTCCTTAGTTGCTCGGGCGTCCTCCACTGCAGCTTGGATGCATCCGTGATCAACGCTTTACTCAGCTTGGTTCTGGTACGGTATCAGCTTCGGCGTGGATAAAGAGCACTACAGACTCGCCTATCAATGGGGGCATAGTCTTCTTGTGAGAGAATTGTGATCTTTCCGCTGTAACCGTTCTGTCAAATTTGCATATATGAGCCATCTGAAATTGACGAAATAAAGAGTCTTAACCTCGCGTAATGATTCTGCAGTCTGGAATCCTCCAGCACCTCCTCCAACGATAACCACTCCGGGACCAGCAGACTTCGAAGCCGTTTCACCCCGAATAGTAGGCGTCCTTGACTTATTCTCCTTCAAAGTAGCTTTGGGATCCGCCGTGACATGAATTTTGCCGCCCGAAACTTCTACTTTGAACGAGTGAATCGCGTCGGGCGCGGGAGCATCCTCTGAGAAAGAATTAGGTAGATCGGCACGACATTGCGTTCACAACTCACCAATGTCACCGGTGCAAACATTGAAGCATGCTGCCGAGAATGACCGTGAATACGACGTGAAGCATATATAGCCAAAATTCGCACGAACCTCCATGCCAAGGGCTGAATGGGTTGCGCAGCATCAGCATCAGCCGTTCATTCATCAAAAATATAACGCACCATGTAACTCGACCGTCCGCTGTCAAGACACCTTTCGCCAATGGCGCGCCATAGTGGGTACAGAAAGCGGAAGTTGCATGTATCTTGTCTCCGAGTTTTGATAGCAGTACTTTGCCTCCCTCGCCAAATTCAACCTCTTTCCTGTACGAAATAATTCAGGAGACTGATAGCATGATATGCAAATAATCGAATTACAGCTGGCCGTCCTTGAGATCGGCTTCGTTGAGAACTGCGATGGTTGTCATTGCAAAGCGTCGAGGGGAAACAGAGATGAACTTGAACGAGATACGACGATGGAAAGCGTTGAGAGAAGAAGATATATATTGACGACCAAGCATATAATGGCTTGGGGGTCGGTGAGAGTTGGCTCACGATCACCTTCGATGTGGTCATTTTAGTTGGCACACGTGACATCATCGGCAGCTTGGGCAAATCACAAACGCGATATTTCGTCACGTCATGCCATCGTTAGTGGTGTAATAGTAAGCCATGGTATGCTATTAGTCGTAAGAAATGACACTGGATCTAAGTTAACAAGTGCTGCAGGTGTAGAGTGGTGGTTCCAAGATGTATAGTAGAAATAGATGACCGGCTGCAAAATTTATTGATGTACACATTCTCCTGGGCCGTCGTGATCGTGCTCGTCGTCCTCATCATCATCGTCTACCCAATCCTCATCGTTCTCTCCAAACTGATAGCATATTAGCTCCCGTCAGGAAGTATTGAGAGATTACTTACTGCTGTAATGTCGGCTGCCTCAAATCGGCCCTCATCAACAACTGAAACTCCAGGCACAGATTCTGATTTCTTCGGCGGCAACAATTGCTCCAGTGCCTGATGGAACGGAATTAATGAATGAATAGCACCCACGAAGAGACGAAAAACCTACCTTGTGGTCAACGGTTTCAAGCCAGGATTCAGTTGGCATCTCAATCTCAAAGAGCACATATAGATCGCCTTTGGTAGCTGACGAGTGCGAGTGAGAGCTGCCAGGGATAGGCATGCCGTCCCCTCGCAGAATGATCGAATCGCCGGCTTTGATGATTTTGCCTTTGGGGGACGTCACTTTAACACCTCTTCCATCCAAATGTGTTATAAGGACTCTTGAGAATCCAAGAAGAGCTTCCGACAAAGTCAGATGAACAGTGGTCATCAAATCATGCCCAGATCTCTCAAAGGATTGATGCGGTTGTAAACGAAGGACGAAGATAATATCTCCAGGACGGACATTCGGCTGTTCGGATTCAGTTTGATTGAGGAAATGAGATAGACCATCATTACCTTCTGGTCGCCTTCACCATGCAGCACAATTTTCTGACCGTTCGATGAACCGGGTTCGATAACGATCTCTTGGCGCTTCTTCTCTTTGAGAGTACGTTTACCCTTGCATTTTTTGCAACGGTCTTTTTCTCGTACTGTCTCACCACGACCATTGCAGTCAGGACAAGGTTGTCTAGAAGTTCCGTAATGGGACCGATCAATCTATTGTTCACGCATTCTAAGTGGCAGTAATAGAGCGGATGAAGGAGACCGAAACATACATGAGTAGTTCCAAAGGTAAAACCTTTGCCGTCACATCGAGCACATTTATGCGGTTTCACCGAGCCTTTGGCTCCGGACCTGCGTCTGTTAGTTGACGAAATCTGGGGATCCGCTGGAGGAAGCGTACCCTTTGCAAGTGCTGCACACCACTTCATGCTCTAATGTCATCTTGACTGTCTTGCCATTGTACAAATCCTCCAAGGTCACTTCTATAGGAATCACCTCATCTTCTCCATGACCACGACGTGACGGTCCAGGTTCTTCACCAAAGCTGAAAGGAAAACCACCCCCGCCTCCGAAGAGATGTGCCAAAAATTCTTCGGGGTCCATCGCCATGCCACCCATACCACCGTCAGATCCCATGCTTTTGAGTCCATCCAGACCATAAGCATCATAGGCTGAGCGGGCTTCATCGTCTATCAAGATTTCATACCTAGATAATGTCAGAATAGAACCGCGGTTGATCAGAGGCAAATAACTCACGCTGCCGCCATTTCTTGAAATTTCTGTGCTGCGCTAGGATCATTGGGATTCTTTGCACGATCTTAGAAAAGTGTATGAGGCAACGCAATTTGGCATGCGTACTTTATCCTGAGGAGCGAAGTTACATCGCAGCCTCACAAATGATCATAATCTAACGTACAGGGTGATGCTGCATGGCCTGAGTGTATCATAAAATGAGACACTGCCGGGCCTTTTGAATGCCACAGGACTTGCCTTTTTTCGGTAAGCTTTCTTGATCTCATTGGTAGATGCACCGGGTGATACCCCTAGCAAGACGTATAGTGAAGTGTCGGACGGCATGATTGTAGAGACAAGACAAGGCGGAAATGAGGAAGGAGATGGAGGGGTTTGAAGAGAAGAGCCCTTGAGTGGGAACGCTACGAGTACCGGTCTTGCGCGTCTTCTTCAATGAAAGGCGCAAGGCTGCAAGCCACCCAGACTCTGGCACAGAAAATACTTGTTAGGGTTTGTTGCCAAAAACTTAAGAAGCGCGTTTGGCGGAGTTTGCGAGGCGCGTTCAACTTGCTTTCCACCGTCACTATCGACCTGTCCCATAACCTTGGTGAGCATCCTGGTCTCAAATATTTCTCACTTTCATGATGCTTTCCAAATTATCTACATTGTCTGAAGCCTGGGAGTAATCCCAGCTGGACGATACAACTCTTCCTGATCTATTTACCTCTGAAAATTCTTTTCGTTCTCGTACTGACTGTAATACGACAGAAGCGCGCCTCTTCAGGCTATGACCAATGAATCTCTACTTTGAAGCAACTCGATGTTTGGATCAGTTAGATGCACGAAAGGGGTCCATCAAAGGTGTTCTTAGTACTTTTCCTGAAAAAGATAGAAAGCGAGGCTCCGCCCTCGTTATTGAAACCTTGAAATGTGAGAAATCTATAAGTTCCTTCGGCATCGCGTGATTGTAAGTCTATCGTCAGATAAGCCAGCGTTACAAGAAATCATGGAGAAATCGGGCATGCTAAAGGCTGAAAAGAAGCATCTTACATCCTCAAACTTGGCCCTCCTCCTCGTCCATGACTTGTTGTTCGCACGTGGTATTCAAGCTGGGGATGGCCCCATCAAGCAGGCTGTTCTTCGCCATAAAACCAGACTGCAGTCTGAATTGGTTCGACTGAAAATAGCGCGATCTGTCAAGTCCAACCAAGATTTGGCTGTTACCCAAGATCCAAAACTGGGTATGGTTATGACCAGTCATTTTTTCGCCTTCTTCGCTCAGCTGACCGTCACATAGACGGCATTCCTCGATATGTGCGAGTCAATACTTGCAGGTGGAATACAAAAGCAGCCATCAAATATTTTGAATCAAAAGGTTTCATGCACAAGCCCCTTGGTTTCCCCGAAGAGTAAGCATGTATCATTACTTTCCATCTCCCACTAAATTGCTGCAAGAAAGACGTTTTCTCAAGACCCCCATATACCGGACCTACTCCTCTTCCACCCTTCCGTTCAATTCCATACCGAATCCGCCTATACCTCCGGCCAGATAATATTGCAAGACAAAGCGTCGTGTATGCCTGCAGTTGTACTTGCCCCGCCGAAAAGCCAGAAAAGCTATGTCATCGATGCGACTGCAGCCCCCGGCAACAAGACATCCCATCTGAGTGCCCTCATGGGCAACGTAGGGAAGGTATGGACGCTTGTATTCACCCAGACCGTTTGACGACCCTCTATATAGATATTTGCGTTTGAACGTGACCGCCGGAGGTTTAATACACTGCAAAAAATGTTGGCTACCGCCGGCTGCTCCAATGTCGAAGCTTTAAATGCAGACTTTCTTGCTTCTGATCCTGAATCTACCGTTTTTGCGCAAGTCACTCATATGTGAGTTCTTCTTACCTCCTGTTGTCATGTCTCCACTGATGTGCTACAAAGACTTCTGGATCCCTCGTGTAGCGGTTCCGGGATCGTGAATCGCATGGATCATTTGTTGGGACAAGGTAGACCTTTCCCACAGTTATATCGTACGGCTCTAACATTTACGCAGCGGAGGAGAATGACCAAGATGTGACAGAACGCCTAGCAACTCTCAGTGCTTTCCAACTCAGCATGATCGAGCATGCAATGAAGTGTCCGTCAACAAGTCGAATTCATTTATCTGCATCTGACGGCATTACAGTTCCCAACGCTCAAAAGATCGTTTACTCTACATGTAGTATTCATGCCGAGGAGAACGAACAGGTCGTCAAGAAAGCACTTGACAGTGAGCATGCCCGCTCAGCAGGTTTCCAGTTAGCTAGCAGAGATCAAGTATTGCCTTCATGGGAGCGTCGAGGGCAGGAAACCGAGCTAGGGACCCAGTTCCGTGAGTGGATACAGTCGCCATTGTATTGTGTATCAACTTCGTCCTGGCCAGGATCCGTGATACGATGTAATCCAGGAGAAGATGCCACAAATGGTTTCTTCGTATCGTGTTTCGTTCGACAGAGCAACCCAGCTACTTCGATACAGACAAAATTGCCAGACACGACTCATACCGTCATGGCCGAAAGTCAGCCACAAATCACCCATTCGAAACGCAAGGCCGAAGATAGTCGAGAGAAGCAACGTACAAAACGAAAGAAACGGAAACAGTGATCTTCCGAGTTCTCCATTCCTACGTATACTTAAGAACTGTAAGGTTCCTAATCGAAGCTGAACCTACTCGTGAAATTTGATGCCTGGTTTACGAGCTGAGATACACCGTTGTCAATATCAAGTAACTTGAAGCATTCAAACATTTGCGCGTTTTTTTTGCCCTCAGAAGCTGTTAAACCTGCAAAGAATATCATGATGAGGTGAAGCTACTCTTAATTAATGAAACAAGGTCGAGAGGTCGAAAAAAAACAAGGCTACAATCAACTGTGAAGGGCACGGTGATCAGTTACTTCATAAGTACAGAATGCACAAGAGAATCCAGTTCGAATATTACCGCGGCACGTACCCTGGTCTACAAAGCTCCCGTTAGAGAAAACAGACCGAAAGAGAAGTTACAATGTATTGCTGCAAAAAGTATTTACGCTGGAGGCGATGACGCTTACATGCTTGGTTGCTGCTGGGCGTATTGTTGCTGGTAGTATTGAGCGTAAGCCTGTGAATAATCGGGCGTCTGCTGCTGTTGGTCGTAACCCCCGTATTGAGGGAATCCTGCCTGGGCCCACATGGAGGACGCAGCGCCGTAGCCGCCGTAGCCCGCAGGGGGACGATAACCGCCTTGGCCAGGGCCATTCTGCAATGGTGGTGGAGGGGCCCACATATCAGGCCGTCTCCAAGGTGGCACACTGGATCCTCCAACCGGTGCTTCCCCATGGCCTCCCCAAGGCTTTGATCCATCTCCACCCCCGCCACCGGCGCTCTCTCCAAGCTCAGCCATGAGACTAGCGTACTCGGAATCAAAGCCACCAGCTCTAATCATCGACTGATTTCCATTGGTAGGAGATTGGGGCTGCCCTGGATTCGAGCCGAAATCGAGATTTGGATCCTTCCTGCTAGTGCAATCACGAGCCATGTGTCCTGCACTCCCGCAGATACGACATATAATGTTGGCCGTGAAGTTTTTCTGCTCGGGACAGTCGTATTTGCGATGCCCTACGCCACCGCAGTTTTGGCAAATTTGATTTTCATCGTCTCGAAGAGTTCCATTCAGGGCAGCGAGTTCTCGTAATTGGTTTCGTTTATGATCGTTCTGTCCTTCAGGAGTAGATGCAGCCTGTGTGTGGGGTTAGGGTTTGATGAGCAGTATATGCATGTATGCCGCTTACAGTTTCAATGACCTTGTTGATGAGGCGAACACAGTGCGCGACCTTTTCTTCGGTCTCAGCAAGAACAAGGCAATGAAGATCCTCCTCGCTGTCGTCGGCGTATGCATCAGAGCGTCCCTTGCCCTCCTTTACGCTGCCTTTCCCACGAATACTGATTTTCGCCCCACTCTCTTTCTCCATCTTCTTCAAGCTGTTTCCTCGAGGTCCAACTAGCAGACCGAAGAAATTGATCTCCGGGAATTCTTTCACGGGGATATAGACCTTGTCCTGCGGACGAAGACTGCGTTTCTGCTGATGATATTCGACGGGAGGACGGAAATTGGGATCGGTTTTAAGTGCTTTGTCGACGAGTCGGATGCGTTCCTCTTCTAATTTCTTTTTATAGCGAACTTCGCGAGTATTCGTTCGGCGACCTTGGGCATCATAGGTAGGAGGGGGAGATGGGGAGCTGGTCGGGATATTAGACGACATCGGAATGGATCAGCATGGAGCTCGACATACCGTTCGCGTTCAGGTGGAACATAGTCGTTCAGGCGCAGTTTCTTATTAATCTCTTCGAGGCGAACTTGAATTGCATAATTGTCCAACTGCGCTTGTGAGACACCGTCCGCTGAGATGGCTGTCGGCAATCCAGGGATCTCTGTCTTGGTGTCACCCCATCGGCTACGTCTCTTTCGAGGACCGCTAGATTCTGTCATACGGCAAGTTAGTACACAGGGTTAGTGGGTTAGTGGAGAGAGGGATGGGTAATGTAATGGATGTGAGCCATTGTACGCACCTTCTGTAGGAGTAGGCGTTTCCTCTTTCGCCTTCTTGGGAGCATCATCAACAGGTTTGGCACGAGGGAAGGCAGAAGGCGATGGTTGAGCCAATTGGACTGGCGTATTATCCTCAACTGGAGCAGGGCCAAATCGCCGACGACTACCAAGAGGCACTGAATGCACGACGTCAGTTTCAACCGCCTCTCTGAGGATATGTTCATACCGTCGTTGGTTCCAGTGATCTTTGTCCACATTTATGACTTGGGAGAGGGTATAATGGATGACTGTGTTGCTCGTGGTCGTGGTCAAATAATACCGGCGGAGTTGCAAAAGCTCCCGATTGAAAATCAGCCCGCGAGCTGGTTGACCGAGTCAGTTACCTCGTCTCGACGCCCATGGCACCGAAACGTGTGGCTGACGGTGCGTTGCCGCCTATGATGCATCTCATCATGGATAATAAATGATCTTATTCTCTCCAGCATCCGAAAGTGGCCCAGCGACTCCGAGTAAACGAGCCAGACCGTCAGACGGCGACGAAGAGTTCATTGACGTCGACGGATATCAATCTCACAGCGACACCGATCAACCTAGCGGGCTACTTCCAAAGAGTGCCACTATCAATATCAGTGCATTGACTCGAAAGCTTGCTGAGCAGAAGAAGGATGGAGGTTTCGCAGAATATGGAACGGATGACCATCGTCAGCAGCAAGATTCTCTTGTTTCCTACCTCTTTGGAAATCAGGACTTTGGCTTCCTCAGTCTCAAAACCGACCATGCTTCGAGACCTCTGTGGATCGATCCCGAAACAGGCGGCATTATCCTGGAAGGATTTAGCCCCATTGCGGAACAAGCCCAAGACTTCCTTGTCGCCATCAGCGAGCCGGTCTCAAGACCAAGTTTCATACACGAATATAAATTAACATCATACAGTCTCTATGCAGCCGTGTCTGTTGGGCTGATGACTCAGGACATCATCGATGTATTGTCCAGGCTGTCTAAGGTTCATAGAATGGTCCATTCCCTGTAATGTCAAAACTAACGAGCCTGTAGGTTCCGGTGCCCAAACCAATCACAGATTTCATTCGCACATGCACAATTTCTTATGGCAAAGTGAAACTCGTCCTGAAACATAATAAATATTATGTCGAATCCAATCATCCGGAGACATTCCAAATCCTCCTGAAAGATTCTGTTATAAAAGATGCCCGAGTCATGCCTTCCGCCACCGCACCCGATAAGGGCATGAAGACCCATGGACTGATCACAGCTCCAAAACCGCCTGCCAGACCAACTGCGCCGGGGGCAGATGGCGCAAACCGGGATGGCAAGAACGACAATGATCTGTTCACTTCTGTCGTCGGGGTTGAGAACGGCAGGTCACTTTCCCCCTTTTCAACCTTCAAACTGAAAGAGGGCCGTAGATGAAATTGAGGAGGATGACGACAACGTCCACGCCTTCGAAATTGACGATGCGAAGATAGACATCGTAAAGAAGCGCTGTACCGACTTGGAATATCCAATGCTTGAAGAATACGACTTCCGCAACGACACTATCAATGCGAACCTCGACATTGACCTGAAGCCGACAACTGTGATTCGTCCATACCAGGAGAAGAGTCTGAGCAAGATGTTTGGTAATGGGTATGTAAGATAGCATCGGCTTAGACCATCTTGCTAATCATCTCTGTAGGCGTGCTCGATCCGGGATTATCGTTCTTCCATGTGGCGCTGGCAAAACCTTGGTGGGCATAACGGCTGCTTGTACCATCAAGAAAAGCTGCTTGATTCTGTGCACATCATCGTGAGCATAATGACGAATGGATAAGAGCGACTAAACTCGCGCAGAGTCTCCGTTATGCAGTGGAAGCAGCAGTTCATGATGTGGTCCAACATCACCGATCGGCAAATCGCCCTGTTCACCGCTGATCATAAGGAGAAGGTGCGCTATCATAGATGTCTATAAATGGGCCTAAGACTGAAGGCATGTAGTTTGCTGGCGAGAGCGGGATTGTAATCTCCACATATTCAATGGTCGCCATGAGTCATAACCGTGCTCATGCCACTACGAAGATGATGGAGTTTCTGACCTCTCGTGAATGGGGCTTTATCCTGTTGGATGAAGTCCACGTCGTTCCAGCTGCGATGTTCAGACGAGTCGTCACAACCATCAAAGCTCATTCTAAACTGGGCCTGACAGGCATGCCACTTCTTGGGTTCCGTAACCTATTCTGATCTTGCCCACAGCCACCCTTGTTCGAGAAGACGATAAGATCGAAGATCTTAATTACATGATTGGACCAAAGCTGTACGAAGCAAATTGGATGGACTTAGCTGCGAAAGGACATATCGCGAACGTTCAAGTAGGCTTACTTATGATGATCTGATTTGTGGTCCCTGATCTTCCCTCTAGTGTGCCGAAGTTTGGTGCCCAATGACTCCGGAGTTCTATCGAGAGTACCTCAAAGAACAGTCTCGAAAGAGAATGCTACTGTACTGCATGAACCCGCGGAAGTTCCAGGCTTGCCAGTTCCTGATCAAATATCACGAAGAACGAGGGGATAAGATAATCGTGTTCTCCGACAACGTCTATGCACTAGAGGTGAGGTCTATTGGACAATCTTAGTTTCTCGGCTTACCCTGTTGATTTTCGCAATAAGGCGTATGCGAAGAAGTTAGGCAAACTTTACATTCACGGCGGAACACCGCAAGTGGAACGCATGCGGATTCTGCAACATTTCCAACACAACCCTGCCGTCAACACCATTTTCCTGTCCAAAGTACGTCACTGATGCCATCTTAGACTGCCCGTCGCTTAACGTGCTCGTAGGTGGGGGACACTTCTATAGATCTTCCTGAAGCCACTTGTCTCATTCAAATATCATCACATTTCGGATCCAGACGGCAAGAAGCTCAGCGGCTCGGTTCGTCATCTCTGTTGTATGTTCCCTTCATGTGTGACAATTCTTGCAGGTCGCATCCTCAGAGCCAAACGTCGAAATGATGAAGGGTTCAACGCATTCTTTTACTCTCTGGTGTCCAAAGACACCCAAGAAATGTTCTATAGCACGAAGAGGCAGCAATTTTTGATCGATCAGGGCTATGCCTTCAAGGTCATCACCCATCTTGATGGCTTGGAGACGCTGTCGGATCTTGTCTACAAGTCGCGCGACGAGCAGATCGAACTTCTCAGTTCTGTGCTGCTAGCAAACGAACATGAAGCTGACCTCGGCTCGGACATTCGAGCGGCGGAGGGTGACCTTGCGGGTACGGTCACTTCCAAAGATTTCGGCCCTACCGGAGGGAAAGGGTTCCCAGCTGCGAAACGGACGACGGGCTCCCTGACTGCTCTTAGCGGCGCTCAACACATGTCCTACATCGAGCAGAACAAGTCGGCTAACAAGAAATTAGCGAGAGAGCCCCGACATAAGTTGTTCGCGAAACGAGACAAGGATCGCGCTCAGGCTAGGAAAGATGGATCCTAGAGTTTCGAGGAGGGCTTCAAGTTGGGTTTGTTACCGAGAGAGGAGAGCTGTGTACCGGGGTGTGTCGTTGCTGCATGCATAAATATATATAGTTAGTTCATTGTACAGTACTCAATTGTCTAATGGGAGCCTAGCATCATTTCTGTGACATGCGAGTGATCGGGCAGAGTCTGAGTTGCCACAGCAGTAGCTTCCGAGCCGGAGATTCTCGCTCAGGATCAGTGACAGTGAGCGACTCGCTCTGATAGGAATTCGTTGTCGTTCTGATAAAAAGGGATTGCTCCGAATAAACTGGTAACGGCTTATTGTCAACGCCCCTGAGTTCTGTTGCGAGTGTGATGGCTGCCCTCGCAACCGAAAACTACTAATAACATCCGGGACGTCGACTCTTTCCCCACTCGCTGCTTCATGCCATTGTAGTTGCAAGGCTTGCATTTTCATCGTTCCGGCTCAGGCAGTGCCTCTTCTTCTCATTCTTTGCACGACACTCACTCCTATTTGCTATTCGACGCCTGGTAGCGATCGAATTTCATATCTACCTTTATTTTTTATCTTGCAGCACTTTCACATCACGACTTGATCATGTCTACCAACACTCGCGGTCGCAGGCGGACAGAAGATCAGACTCCTAATAGAGCGAGGGACGTACAACGAGCATTCCGGGCGCGTCGAGCAGCGCATCTTGAGGTGAGCCTATCTGCTTTCGAGGGAGTATTCAAGCCTCATCTGGGTTCAGTCTTTGGAAGAGCGCATAGCCGAACTCGAGCAGGAGAATGGTCGTCTCCGAGAGATGTGCGGCTTGCCTCCTGCTTCCCGTCCAGCGTTGGGCAAAGGTCCCACTGGCCGTGGTCTGGCCAAGTCTCGTACGAACTCTACGGCGGGAGCCAAGAATACCTCTGCCAATGCAGAGTCGAATCTTCTCAGAGCCGACGGTTCCAATTCTGACTTGACTCGATTCTCATCTCCGGCCTCCAGTGCCTCTTCTCTACAACCCAATGAGCCATCTTCCCCCATCTCACCACCTGCTGCAGAAATGCCACTGCACGTTCCTGAAATTCACCAGGAACAGTTTATTACGATCCCGCCATCTGCAGAGGAGCAAGATGGGCAGCCGACTCCCATTTCCAACTATAGCTTTGCTTTCCCCCATAATCAGAAATATCCCGAGCAGCAATATCTCCCCGATTCGTTCGGGCTAACCCAACGCCCGCCACAGACAATGGCAACATCCGCTGATTTCAGCCAAGAACCCATCGACTTTGATGCACTTCAAATGTCCTCGTTTTACGGCATCCCCAGAGCGAACGAGATCACACCGGCACCGTTGTGGCAGATTCCGATGGATGTCCAGCAGGATTTGGCTCACACTTTTGCATATCCCGATGCAATGGTCCATGGCATGCCCAATCGCTCATCGCTGCCTAGTCATTTCGGCCATCGCAGATCGAATACCGAACCACAGTCAATGGGGTCAAATATGAACGGCTTCGCCCCAGGCCATCGCCCTAGCATAAGCGCTACGGAAGCTCGAATGGTTGGTTTGCCAGCTTCTCCGCCCCCGCCTTCTATCCGCCTCTCCATGGGTGGCATGCGGTGAGGCAGCCTCGGACTCTTGTCCTCTTCAGTGGCCGCATAGATGTTGTCTTCACGAAAATTACTTGGCCTTACTTTCTCATTTCCATCCACTGACTGAATTTCTGACCATTGGAACATTACTTTGTATGGTTGGCAACTTTGTATACAAGATTAATTGGATTAGGCGTAAACTGTACAGGATAGCGGGAAAGCAAATGAAATAATGTACAAATGAAGCAAGCATGCGAGGTAGTCTGACCAGTCCCTGTCAATCGGTAACCAAAAGTACGCGTTAGATGACCCTCAGTTGAGTCCTCCTGCAACCGGAGTGCTCCACATACGGCAAGGATCACTTTTCAAGATCCAAACAGCGACCGGTTATTGAACATCAAGATTACACCAATCAACCGTTGCTTCGACACCGTATTTGCCTTCAAGCCATTCATTGGCCTTTCGGAAGTGCCCATTACCAAGGAATCCGCGATGAGCGCTCAATGGAGACGGATGCTGCAAGGGTAGTCAGGAATTTTTGATCGACAAGCGGAAATTTATCCATTGGAGATTTAGCGTACCGCGCTGGTCAAGATCAAGTGTTTTTTCTGCCAAGATCTTTAAGACGGATTCTCATACTGTGAAGAGTGAATGAAACAAACCTTATCCAACTTCGCAACTCGTTTGGCCGCAGGTGCGCCCCAGGCCATGAACACAACACCTTGCCCTACACCTCTGTTGTTAAGATTTGCGCCTCCGTATTGATCGACGAGCTGGATGATTTTGTCTGTGAAATTTTCCCATCCTTTCATGGAATGAGAATTGGCTTCGTGGGCTTTGACAGTAAGGCATGTGTTGAGAAGTAGGACACCGTTGGTCGCCCAGGCCATCAAATTTCTGGACTCATTGAGTACGGTCAAGGATAGCGAAAGTAAGTAGGCGTACCCATGATTGGGCTGTTTAAATTCCGGGTATTCAGCTTGAATTTCCTTGTAGATCTGCAGCCTGTCATTTTTGCGAACGGGACCGAAAATGGCAAGAATCACACATTTTTCAAGGAAGGAGGGATTTGAACGCCTTTTGCGACAGAAAAACACAACCCTATCAAACTAGTTAGCTACAGGGCAGAGGAGAAGGGATTCGAATCGTTCACCGTGAGCTTGGCCCTTGCCGTGGTAGGGATCTTGGCCGATTATCACTACTTTCACCTTCCCCAAGGGAGAATTGGACCAGGCATAGATGTCCTTAGCTGACCGAAGAGCGTCAGCTGCGCTTCAGTGATTCCTATGATTTTCGCTTACCAGGAGGAAAGACTTTGGGCGTCAGATGACTTGCATCTCGGACACCCTCTTGCCAGAGAAATTCTTTCAATTGGATAAAATAGGGCTTTTTGAGCTCTTCCGTTAGGACCTTTAGCCTGGAGGCATTAGTGAACTTTTGAGCTTGCCCCAAACGCATGATAATACACACCAGCTTTTCCCAATTGTATCGCATTCGAGCGCTAACAAACGCTTCTGATCCTCTGTTAAAGACTCTCGGAATGCAGACAGAGAGAATGGGATAGAGTTGAAGGTATTGCGTTTTACGCCGGAACCAGAGGGACTGCCTTTGGATGTGGCGCTGCCTGAGGACTCCTGGCTAGAGCTTGGAGTTTCTAGCTTCTGTTTCTTGGTGGAAGGTCCAAACATATCGACTAAGCTCCTCTGTCTCTTGGTCGTCGTCGTCGTCGTGGCGGCAACTGCGGTTTTCTTCGCTAGGTGTCAGCACGTTGCCTGACTCCTGATGCAAATGCACTGTATAAAATGACTGACCACGATGCTACTGACAGTGCCTTCAATCTTCATTTTAGGCGGCTGTAGATCTTCGAAATATACAATCTTCTCAGACTCGGATGCCATCAAATTTAGATCTTTGCAATGAGCGAGAAAGCAGGTTGTGACTGGAAGGAAACAAACGCGTCGGCACCGCGTCTTTGAAGTAACGTCAAGAGTAACGTGTTTTCGGCATGCACATTTATTCAGATTTGAGGCGAAATGACTGGTTGATAACTAGCGCTATGACGTGAATTTCTATGTGCATGTCAACGGATACATTTTTGAGGCGTTGTCAATAACAACATACAAGTACAGAGCGTCGTCCACCCCTCGAGGGCAAAAGAAAGCCTGTGACGAATGGGTCACACCGCGTTCCGTTCCGGAAATGGCCGCAGAGAACGCCGGGCTCGGTTCGGCAAACGATGGGCTGACGAAATATCAGCTTGTAGACTGTCTATGAAGCATTTCTAATATCTTAACCTCTCTTCTAGTCGAGCCAATCTGCCGCGATCAACGTCTTCGACCCCTTCCCCTCCGCCTTCAGCGTCTTCGAGACCTAGACGATTTTCTACAAAAACCGTTAGACCTAGAAGTGGCTCGCTTGTTTCGAAACCTGTTCGTCCGGTGCTAGATTGGAGCACCAGCTATCAAGCCAGTGCGTCCTCGAGGTGCGGTTTAATATCATTGATATCCTCAGGATAATTCACACTTTTGAAAAGTGCCGGACATGGGGAAAGTTCTGATGATGATGACGAAACGGACCGAGAAGATTTCCCTTCGCGTGGCAGGCCCACCGAAGCAGCGCCTTTGATTGAGGTTCAGCTTAATGGTGAACCACACTCTCCCAAGCTATTCAACAGGCAATTCAGCGTGTCGAGTCCAAGTCGATCTCGGCGAAAGCAAAGCATGAGGTCTCCTACCAGGTCCCGTTCACCTGGAGTACTTGTGTCACCCACATTCCTCAGCCAAGCTTCATCGGTCAACTCTGGTTCAGTGAACCAAGTCCATTCTCTCCCTCTCCTTGCCACCCAGACCGTCAAGGCTCATCTCCAATCTGGACATCGAGATAGGACGACATTTCCGGCTATCTTCGCTTGGCAGTGGAGAATGCCATGCTCAAGAACCCGCCGATTATGGTCTATGGATTCAATGTTGGCCATGGAGTCTTTACTTTTATTGTTCTCGGCGGTTATCATTGGTGTACATCTGTCCGGGGAAAGACTGCTGCAACAAGGTGTGTGCTCAACGATGCCACTGTTGAACCCGGGCCCAACGCCTTCTCAGAATTTATTCTTCTTACAACCCTGTCGGCCATCTATGTATTTCTTTCACACAACCGAACCCTTTCTCCAGGAGCGGCGTCAATTCCTCTGAGCCCAACATCCTCTGCACCACCGCGTGCTTCCCTCGAAGTCCCTCATCGCACTAAAACCAAACGGCATACTGCAGTAGGTCACCGCCCAGAAGAGCCACAGCGGCTGCCGTTTGGCAGAGTATGGCTAACAAGTATGAGGAATTATCGGTATGTTCCAAATGCAAAAGAGAGAAGCATTTCTCATCTCTCATTGAATAGTGAGGGTGTAGACGAGGGTGCTCTTACTGCATTGTTACTCGGACCTTTCATAGCAGCAGGGTGCCTCTTCACGTCTTTCGAAAGTCTGCAGAAACAGCAGGCTTGGTTACCGGGCTGGCTCATTGAAGAACCCACAACGCCGGAGGTGCAAGCGGGGCTTTTACAGTCCCGAAGAGGATTGCTGCAGTTATGTTTCATGTGCTCTTCGATCTTGCTAGTGCATATGGTGGCTTCACGTCTCAACAACACACAGAAAAATGAGAAAGGTGACGATGGTCGAAATGGTCGGTCCTGGTTAACGGAGAGCGAGATACGTCGTATATGGCTCTATGTTGGCTTCACGGTCATCGTCACGCTTGGAGCTTTGAGTCTTAAGCTCGCCACCTTACAACATCGCTTCCGTCTTCTCCACGGTGAGTGTTCACGCTTCATCTAGAGCTGGGTATCTCATTTGTCGCAGCACTTGGCAGTGTTGATGTCGCTGTGGGATCGCTTTTCTTCCAATTCGCTTTATACGTCATGGTTCGGTTGAATCGGCGTGGTTTCACTCTTGGGGAGTTGGGGTTAGTGGCGCAAGGAGCAACAGCCATCTTTCTGGAAACGTTCAGGCTGACTGTGTCAAAGGTCAAGATCGTTTCACGCATTTGACTCCATTTTAAACGAGCTCATTTTGATTGCAGCTGTGGCCACCTGCTGACAACCGTGTGGTGACCTTCCGAGACCCATCACCACTGCTAATTTTCCAGTTGGCATTGATACCGGGATCGTTGCTGATTGGATTCCTTCTCTCCCCATTACTCTATCTTTCCCGCCATACCGCTCAGAGAAGAGCCCGCCAAAGAAGGGCCAGACTGTTGAACCCTTCTGAAGATCAGAAGCGCAGGCTCGAGAGCAACCTTCAAAGTAGATTTCTCGCTCTGGGCTTCTATTTGTTCTCTGCCCTAATTGTGGGCGGCGTGATTGGAATGTGGACGAGACTCTGCCTCGATCGTCGGGACCCTTGGCTCTGGGTCTTTTTCTGGATGCTCAAAGGGAAGAAACCATGGACTCGCCCGGTTCTTTTAGGGTACTGGGGGGTCTTGGTTTATATCAGCGTTGTCCTTTGGAATCGGCAATTCGCCAAGACGAAACGGTTTCGTCACATTAATGGCATATCTCCGGCTTCCGTTCCATCAGCAACGTCTGCGGGACTTTCGGAACCAGAGACAATGAGCAATATGGCATCAGTGTCCGCTCAGGGCATCAGGATGGTCAACCAGGCAAATGAGATGGCTTCCGAGCTCTTGGATGTTGCCGACAAGCATGTGCCGAAGAGTATTAATTCACGACGAAAAGTTTTCCATGCGCTGGCCGTTATAATGTTTCTACCAGGAATAGTGTGGGATGTGAGTGATCGGTCCCCCTTCTTCTCTTTTCCGCGAGTGATCGAGCTAATATCTTATCTAGCCGGCTTTAACACATCTTTCTTTCAGTGTCGCATTCGCACTATTCACGTTCGCGGAATACGTGCGATACTTTGCACTCTATCCATTTAATAATTCCGTCCATCTATTTTTAAGTGAATTTATTGACCCGAATGACAACAAGGACGAGGGGGCGGCTATCCTCAGTCATTTTTATCTATTAACAGGTTGTGCTGGGACGCTCTGGCTGGAAGGGTGAGAAGTCTAGATGATTGATCGATGGTCACGGGCGCTTACTTCCGGAAGTCTAGGTCGTCTAGAACACTGGATGTAACGGGAACTATCGCGCTTGGGATCGGAGACGCTATGGTGGGTGAATGTTTGTCCCGTTACGTGTATTCCGGCCTGATTGCTGGGTTGAGGCATCTCTAATCGGGAAGAGTATTGGAAGATGGCGATGGTCGCCCACAAATCCGAAAACTGTAGAGGGAAGTGCGGCGTTTGTCATTTCCGTCGTGGCGTCCGTCTTGTGCCTGCGAGGTTTTGGCCTTGTACCCCCTTTCAGCGTGCGGAACCGAGTTCGTTGTCGGGTTGATCGGCGATACTCACGAGTCTTTTTTGCAGACAGCAAGATATGCACTGGGAGCATGTTTGGGGGCGGCCCTGGAAGCATTCTCGATGCAAAATGATAACCTGACGTTACCGCTGTACATGTGGACTATGCTAGTTTTTGTCGGGATATAGAGTTCTAGACTGTTTATGCATTGCTGGCTGGATTGGGATGAGCTGGATATGACAGATCTTACCATTTGGAGACAGACGTGACGTCATGTCCGGATTCAGACTCCGCTAGTAGGCTCCACACAAGTTCGGCGACGAGAAATCGGTGGCTCAGCTGCGAAATTCTGTGTCTGCCCAAGCCTGACGACAGAGACAGTCGGCTCTCTGTGTCTTTTCCTTTCTTGCCTGCCGAACCAGATCAGCCCTATCTTGGCCCCGCGCTCGCTCTTGCTGCCAGGTTCTGCTTGACCCGGCACTCGTCCAATATACTCAGTCTCCTCGACGGAGGCTGCGTCTTTGATGGATGCTCCATCAAAACTAGCTCGTAAATCGGATGGAAAAATTCCGTTGTATACAGAAAGAAGTACACCGTCAGGAACGACCTACTTGTTCCCAAACCCTGCGAGTCAAGACCAGCCACTTCCTGCCAAACCCCCACGCACAACACGCCGCGAGAAACGCCCTTCCACCGCGCCTGCTGCTCGACTCACATCCCAGCTCCTTTCCAGGTCTGTTCCCGCAGACCCTGTCGTTCACGACGCGCGAAGCTCGACTGCCAGCATGCAGCCTGTCGTCGTGACTTCCGACGCACCCGCAGATACCGAAGCCGCCAGCGAGGACAACCTTTCGTCATCGTTTCAGTCACGGCCCATGGCACGGCCTCCCATCGGTCAGCGATCCTCACCACGTTATTCGTCCAGTTCAGACATGTTGATTCAAAGTCGTTACTTAGAACGTCAAACGTCCGAACAAACTGGTCTTTCATCTGCTACATCACTCCACATTGAACAACCCGATTGGAATACCTTTGCTATAGCATATGCATCTGGCCTATGGAACCCTCATCGTCCACCCGATTCGCCCGACTTGTCAATTTTCCAGCCCTCTACCAAGTTACAACCTTCAGAGGGCCAGGCCACTCCCGTTGATTATCGGAAACCAGCGCCCTATAGTCGCCGGCCGCTGGTTTCTGAAGCATCTTCGTCGGAAACTGCTATTCCTCGGCTGTCTCAGGAGAGGCGAACAGAGAGCAGTTCTTCGAGTTCAGTGGTGAGCCCAGCCAGCACTACTGCTGGATCTTCAGCGAGCAGCGCCCCTTCATCTATACTGCAGCGAAATGCAGATTCTGAAACTTCACTTGCCAAACGGCGCAACAATGTGCCCAAGGCTATGCAGGATCTACCTACGATGGTGCAATCAGACGGGGGATCAATGTCTGATACCATGCTGCCTTCACCATCACTAACAGCCGAATCTCGTAAAAGGCACTCACGTCGCGCCGAAGCTTCTACTTCGCGGGACTCGGTTCAATTGGCCGCTACGATGCGGCTGGCTGGTTCCAATGTGACGGTCGCACCGCTTGCCCTACCCTCTCCAGAATTTGAGTTAGTCGACCCCATGAGAGGAGTCACGGCGTGCATCCCTGGTACGCCAGGTACAACCCCTGGGGTCGATGCTGGAGGAGTGCCGAAGCCTCGTCTGAACGAATTTTGGCAGGGTACGCAGGATGTAGGATCGATAGAAGAGGCCAAGCCCTCTCCATCACCTGCAGAGGAGGTATCAATCCCAGTCCCTGTATCTTCATGCTCGCAAGAGTCGACGAAGGCTCCGACTCAATCTATGTCACTATCTGCGCCTTTGAATTGTTTTCCATCTCATGATGATGACCAAGTGGATTACTTCAATGTGAGAGGCTCATCGTCTTCGCCCAAAACGAGTCAGATCTTTACCCGGCCACACGACGCGTCAATGGGTAGACATCCACGTAGTGAGCCGGTTCTACCACCGAACGCTCTCTTGGGAGCAGCTTCTCGTCAAACCTCATATTCGTCGGCGTCGTCCGACAATGGGTATCGAGTATCCCCATTCCTCCCATCAGGCTTACTTGTAAGCGAGAATGTTAATATCCAAGATTTTTTTGCCTCCAATGGATGGCTTTGCGCGCCGTACCCTGTCAATGAGGCAGACAGGCGACGTGCCTTGTATCGGTGAGCCCTTTACCCAAACGCGTCAGGCAATCTCTAAGAGAGATACAGATTCAATATACTGTACACTCATAAAGACTCTCACTTCGACCGAATTGTGCATCTGGTGAAATTAGTTTTCCAGACGAAGTTGGTTGCCATCAGCTTGGTGGACACCCATGACCAGTGAGTGGTATCATGATCAACGTTGGGTTCTCCTTCTAACTGATCTCGTGAAGGTGGTCAAAGGCACAAGGCACGCGTTCAGACATTGGTAAGTATCAGAGCACTCACCTATTATATTCAGCCGGCATGTCCATCGATCCCATTCATCGCGATTACTCCTTCTGTTCGCACACTGTTTTGCAAAAGTGTGTACCGCGTATTGTTTGGTTCGAAACTATAAACTAACTGAAAGATAGAAGCGACGAACCGATGGTCGTCCTGGATCTCAGAAAGGATTGGAGGTTCGCTCGTCATGTATGTCTGTTTTCACCCCGAATGCGATTTCGTTCTCATGGATTTTGGGTAGCCTTTTGTCATTGAAGATCCAAACATGCGCTTTTATGCTGGCGCACCACTCCGGACAGCAGACGGTTTGAATATCGGATCGTGAGTCTGACAATACCCAAGAAAAAAAACGCATCCGGCTCATCAATTACCCAGTCTATGTCTTCTTGATGATCATCCCAGGGGCGAATTCTCCCCTAGGCAAAGACATACTCTCAAGGAGTTTGCGGTAAAACAAATCTTTGTGGCGTCATTTTGGTCTACTGACTGAGGGTAAATACTTAGGCGGTTGTCATGCGGGAAATGGAGCTCTGGCGGGACAAGGTATTTAATATTGCGTTCTGCTCCGTCAATCATTCTCATTGGTTATCTACAGATTCAGCTTAGGATTCGAGATCGCATTCAGTCTTCAGTACGTACCATCACAGCTGTTTGTAACATGTACTGACGGTGCTTTGTTAGATGGAGAAATTCACGAGGGAATGTCTTCAAATTGATTCACAGGCAGAGTCTGCAAAAGATCCGGCAGCGCTCTTCAGGCGTGGCGCAATGGAGAAGATTTATTCACGCGCTGCCGAGCTTGTCAAGAAAACTTTAGATGCTGAGGGCGCGTGTGTCATGGACGTGTCAAGGTTCGAAGTTCTAGAGACCACTGACAGTTCCGAAGGACACATGAGCGTCCTCCTTCACGGTGCCGACATCGCAGAATCTTCCAAAGAACACGCTCTTTCGAACGAGGAATACTCTAAAATAACTGAGTTCTTCACAAGGCATCCGGATGGAATAGTGGCGGACAGCGTCATTCCTTCATGGTTTCAAAATATCTTACCCCCTAATATCATGCACGCCCTCAGTGAGCTTGTCTTTTTTGCTCGACATTGCCAGTCTAATGAGTACTGCGAGCAGTTGTACCAATATTTAATATCGATCAACACCCCTTCGCTTTACTTTGTGCATACAATACAACCGCAGTAAGCAAAAACTTCGTAAGTAAGCCCGTGTCTATTACGTTCCAATCTCACATGTATATAGCTGGATGGTCACGAGCTCTCATATCTGCGCGCAATTGGTATGTTTACACGCGATTTTTTTCGCGAGATCACTCACAAACGTCGTAAACAGGTGTAATTATACTAAGTGCTGTACTTAAACGGCGCATGATCCTTGCGGATAAAGCCAAGAGCTTGTTCATTTCCAAGTAAGTCACTTCTATGACGTGTAGCCCCAACTTACCATAATACTCTCGCAGCATTTCTCATGAGTTACGGTCAGTCACACCTTTTTCATACATTTTATTGTCTGACGCAGTCTTCTTCCAGCACACCTTTGCACGGAGTCAGTGTCATTATGGAAGCCTCATGATTTTTTTTTCTTATTTGATCTCATTCAGATTCTCGCTGCCGCGGAATTATTGTCTGATACTGCGTTGAATCATCACCAACAATCTTTCTTGCAAACCGTCCAAGCCTGCGGGGCTTCCTTAGTTGAAACTGTAAATCATGTTCTCGATTACACCAAACTCAGCGGCAACACGAAAGCCGGAGGCGTCGAGAACGTTATAATGCCTGCGAAGTATGACCTTTTTTTTGGTTACAGGAAATCACTTATTCATATTTTCCAAGGGTGGATTTGATGCAACTTGTCGAGGAAGCTGCTGAGGGCTGCTGGATCGGATTTCGCGCTCGAACTCCTGCCTCCGGTGGTTCAGAAATTGGTTCGGTATACTCACCACCGAATGTTTTGAGTTCTACCGTTTCTCGCCCGCTCAATACAGTTGAGACGGTGGTAGACATTGGGCAGCGAGAGCAGGTTTGTCGGTCAACTAGTTTCTTTATCCGCACTCAACGCTTCTCCAGGGCTGGACTGTAATCTGCGAGAAAGGGGGCATTCGGAGAATACTCATGAACCTGATTGGCAATTCCCTCAAGTTCACGAAAGTAGGATCTTCAAAATTATTACAGACTGTGACTTATCATCCTTCAGGACGGATATATCCATGTTTCCTTGAACCAACTCCCACCTTCGGAAACAACGCCGCCTTCAAAAATTCGCCTTGAATTGTGCGTGAGCGATACTGGAAAGGTGCGCCTTTTCTCCACTTTCAGGAAATGCTTGGAATATTCACGCTGTGCAGGGTATCAGCAAGGATTTCCTACAGGTATTTCCTGTTGTCTCGTTTATGAATTGTCGTCCGATGTAACCTCACATTTAGAATCAACTTTTCCACCCATTCTCTCAAGAGAATCCGTTGCAGACGGGTACAGGCTTAGGACTAGCCATTGTACACTCTATCGTACGTTCAGAAGCCGTAGGTGGCCGGTTGGAAGTTTCCTCCACCGAGGGTGTGGGAACTGAGATCAAGATTATCCTGGAGGCTGACGCCGTGAACGACCACAATTTCGAAGGCATCGACGACGAACCTCGTTTCAAAGAGGGTCAAAACTCGACCTTGACGATCTGTCTGCTAGGGTTTGATATGCCTCTCAGAAGCACTAAGTTGCTCAAGGAGACTATCACGCGATACCTTCACGATTGGTGGGGTTTCAACGTCGTGTCTGAGCTTGACTCGACTGTGGATATCATTCTGATCAACGAGAATGCTTCTTACCTCGCGGAAACCCACGATTCGAGGGAAACACTCCGACCTGTCATAGTGTTATCCTCAGCACGTGGCGATTCATATCTCCTGTCACTATTGGAAGCCTATGAACGGGCAGGGGGATTATGTCGGTGAGTCGAGCTTCTCGAGTCATACTGGTTTGTAGTTTCTCACCCGGCGACAGTGCGTTGTTCAAGCCAGGGGGGCCGTCACGTTTGCGGAAGATGTTGAAATTATGCGTTCATTACATCAATCTGAGGGGTTCTCGTCCTCAGCCTCCGCCTGAGATCCAACAGGAGAGTAGCGCGCAAGGCGTTTCACCCCCAACACCGTTACAGCCCTCCTTTGATATCACAGGGCATCCTGCCCCTGCTCCCCTACAGCGGCGGCGTTCTGATGAAGTACGCAAGGCCCTTCAGCGACCACCCATGTCAGCTCGGAGCACGACCTACCACAACGCTTCGATCAACTGGAAAAAGGACGAGCCTCTGGCCAATTCACCAGCGTCGAGTATCTCAGGAAGTGGCCCCAGTAGCCCGGGTCTGACCGTTCCGGTGGGTACTGGGGGTATGCTCTTAAAATCGTCAATTGGCACAGTCAATGCGGGCCCGAGTCCTCGCGTTCTGATTATCGAGGACAACGCGATTCTTCGGTCGCTGTTGTAAGCTTTTTCGATCTTCTGATCGTCGATCGAGATCTTAATGACGTCACAGGGCTAAATGGTTGGTGACGAAGAAGTATGAGCACTGCGAGGCAGTTGATGGCCAAGATGGTGTCAACGTTTTCAGAGACAAGGGAAAATTCGAGTAAGTAATGCGTTGAAGAGAGCCAAAGCGTTTGCTCAGTATTCTCTTTTCTAGCATCGTGCTTCTCGATCTCTCGATGCCCGTCCTCGATGGTGAGTGGCCAGCGAAGCGCCCAGAATCGCTATATCTGACGACTATATTCAGGCGTCCAGGCGACTTCTCAGATACGTCAAATCGAAGCCGAGCGACGCGCTAAAGCTCTATCGGAAAACATCTCTGGGACTGTTCTACAGCTACGAGCTACACGAATATTGGCACTAACTGGCATGTCTTCTCTTGAATACAAACGGAAAGCCTTTGAAGCCGGTGTCGACGGGTAGTAAGTCATTTGCAAGTTTTCATGCTTCCTTATTCTCATCGTCCATTAGTCTCGTGAAACCTGTGGCCTTCAAAACACTGGACGCTATGTTCCATCAGCTGGGAATTTCTTGAAAATACATCTCTTGTTTAAGTTATTATCTCCTCCGCATTTCAATCATCGTATTCACGTTCACTTCCACCTCGCGCTGTCAACATTTTATTCAATCCACATCATATGTTATATTCCATCTCTACATCACGTCGTAGTCACTGTATCCAT
This sequence comes from Sistotremastrum niveocremeum HHB9708, assembly GCA_001630475.1. NCBI lineage: Eukaryota > Fungi > Basidiomycota > Agaricomycetes > Sistotremastrales > Sistotremastraceae > Sertulicium > Sertulicium niveocremeum. Next base: position 430,743 of record KV419410.1, on the reverse strand, counting down.
TATATACCGGGCTGTCTGCCTCTGTCTTCCCCAGGATTATTTGTGGTCTCCTCCTTTTAATGTCATTCATGGGTGATGGGTTCCATCATGATCGGTTCGGGTCGACGTAAACGTAAGAGCCTTAGTACAAGCACTCGGCACTGAAATTTGATTTTCCATGTCAAAGCGGGGAGCAAACTCAACAGCCGATGATCAACGGCAACCTCGCCAAGTAGTGGCATTTTTTTTTGCTTCAGGTTCTTGAGGGCGGTCAAGATCTTGTTGCGAATTTTCGTTCTATATTTTGAACAAAATGTTTCGCGATTTCTTACTTCGACGGTTCGACCCCATCATGAATTCTGGGTGTAAACGGATCCGCGGAGATGTCGGCGCTTGTCGGCGTCATGATCGTTGGCGCCTCTTGGAACTCCGGCGCGGCATTGTTCGGCCGAGAGATGCTGACGCTGTAAAAAAAAGTGACTCCTCTCGAGAGTATATCAAGTCTTCTTCTGCTGTAACTCATCTGATCTCTTCATCTCTTCCAAAATGTGCCCACACGCTAACGGTGATTCTCTTCCTGTCGAACAACAAGACATGGTGCCCGTCAATGGTTTATCATCTCGACCATCTCCTGCAAAGACAAATGGTATCAATGGAACCAATGGTGTCAACGGCCATTCTTCACGATCTCGAAGTGAAGCTCCCAAGAACCCCTATGCTCCTCGATACGCCGACTTCCTGAGCAACGTCTCAAATTTCAACATCATCGAAAGCACATTACGAGGTACGCTCCTCCTAACCGTACCCTATCACGGCTGACAATCACCCAATCAGAGGGCGAGCAATTCGCTAATGCTTTCTTCGACCGCGAAACCAAGATCAAAATTGCGAAGGCCTTGGATGCCTTCGGTGTTGAATACATCGAGCTCACTTCTCCCGCTGCATCTGAACAGTCAAGAGCTGACTGTGAAGCTATCTGCAAGCTGGGTCTTAAGAGCAAGATCTTGACCCACATCAGATGTCACATGGACGATGCTCGCATCGCTGTCGAGACTGGTTAGTTCACCTGTTGCTACGTCTCCACTATTCTCACATTTGATAGGTGTTGATGGTGTCGATGTCGTTATTGGAACCTCCTCCTTCCTCCGTGAATTCTCCCATGGAAAGGATATGGCATACATCACCAAGACTGCCATCGAAGTCATCGAATATGTCAAGTCCAAGGGCATCGAAGTTCGCTTCTCATCAGAAGACAGCTTCCGCTCAGATCTTGTCGATCTCTTGTCGATCTATCAAACTGTCGATAAGATTGGCGTTAATCGTGTTGGAGTTGCTGATACCGTCGGCTGCGCCAACCCTCGACAAGTATACGACCTCGTTCGCACACTCAGGGGTGTTGTGAGCTGCGATATTGAAATTCACTTGCACAACGATACCGGAATGGGTATGTCGGCCGAACACCTTATCGACTCTCTGATTCTGAATTATTTATCCCAGCTATCGCTAATGCTTACACTGCACTTGAAGCCGGCGCTACTCACATTGATACTTGTGAGTCCTATTTTTCCCGATGCATTCTCTTCTTTCTGATTCCGTGCTAGCTGTCCTGGGCATCGGCGAACGGGTTGGCATTACCCCTCTCGGTGGTTTGGTGGCTTGTTTGTACGCCGCAAATCCGGAATATGTCAAATCCAAGTACAATCTTTCCATGCTCCGAGAAATTGAAAACTTGGTGGCTTCGGCCGTTGAAGTCAACGTCCCCTTCAACAACCCCATCACGTAGGTTCTTGCTATCCTTTGTCCAGGGCATCATCTCATGGGAAAATAGCGGATACTGCGCATTCACCCACAAGGCCGGTATTCATGCTAAGGCTATCCTGAATAATCCTAGCACCTACGAAATCCTCAAGCCCGAAGACTTTGGTCTCACCCGATATGTATCCATTGGGTATGCATAGTAATCCATCAGCCGAAATTTCGCTTAACTCTCAATCCAGGCACCGTCTGACTGGTTGGAATGCCGTCAAGAGCCGCGTGGAGCAATTGCAGCTTGAATTGACAGATGAGCAGGTCAGTATGCTATCCCATCATATAATATGTATGCTAATACTGCCGCAGATTAAGGATGCGACTGCCAAGATCAAGGAGCTGGCCGATGTTCGTCCTCAAAGCATGGAAGATGTCGACACTGTGCTTCGTGTCTACCACACCGGAATCAAGAGCGGAGAACTTGTTGTCGGCGAGTCCAAGATCTTCGATAAATTGCTGTCAAGACATCGTGAAAGTTCAGCATCACCCATGGGTCGCACCCCACAACCTGTCGATGCCGTCGCATGAGGCGACCCAACTTTCATTCATTCACTTGTACATAATCTTATTACCTCATCATCAAAAGGGAAGGGCCTATATCGCTTGACCCATTTACAGTCTTGCATTTTGTATCAGAATCTTTTGTGTCATTAGTCAATGTGCAAGTAACAAATACACTTTTGGATCCATTAGTTATACGTCATATTCAGAGGAAGCACGATGCAGAAAGCTAATTTGTCCTGCTGGCCCACTCGCGACCATTTTGGGCGACTTTGAGGAAAAGAATGAAGAACTTGCCAAATCCGCCAACAATTTGACTCAAGCCCTCAATTCTTCTTCTTTCCCTTTTTGGAGAGCTCATCCCCACTAGAAGCGCCTCCATCGCTCCTGTTGCCTTTTGCGCCCTTAGTTTTCTTAAGATGGTGTGCAGGGATCCATTCTTCTTGATATCCGCCTGCGCCAGTAGCAGTGACAGTTCCAACGGGAGAACTGATGCTTTGAGGCTTGGGCTTGCGAGCTTTGGGTTTGGTCGAGGAAGCCGGGAAGAAGGAGTCGTATGCGAAGTATCCCAAGGCACCGATCAGGCCGAGAGTGATGATGTACGTGGAGACCCTAATTTCGTTCGTTGGAACATGGTGAGGGAAGAAGATTTGAGAGGCTCACAATTTCCAGTCGAATATTGACAGGGGTGCTTCAACGATTGTGACGATGGAGTCGTAGGCGGTCACACGATACTTGGTTCCCTGGATTTTTGGACTGAGATCATGGATAATTTAGGGTGCCTCGAGGAAGGCTCACCGAGACGGCGTGATCAATCCAGATATGAAGGCGTGTCTCGCCGGGCTGGGGAGGTCAATAGGTCAGGGACGGTATAGGGTCGAATCGCGCGGATTCTTACTTTCAATCTACAGAATTAGGTGATCAATTTCAACCAGTCTATCAGGACAGGGCTATCGTGAGGCACGCACTCAGAATGGAACGAATAGGGGACAGTGATTTTAGCTCCAGGAATCAGGTAAACACCATATGTCAAACCAGTCGTCTGCAAAGCGGTAGATGGGTGGTGAGATTAGATTGACGTGTGATGAGAATGCCACTCACATTTTTGATGAGCGCATCTGTCTCCACTTTATGGAAGGAACCTCCAACACCAATGACGGTGACATTGTATTCCGAGGTGTTCTCAATACTGACAGACATTTTGTTGCGTTCGCCGTTGGTGACATCTGTCGATAATAAGTTTGTAAGACTTCATTGAAGAGCTTGAAAGAAGACTTACGGCCAAACGGGTTGTCCTCTGGGAAGGAGGCCACGACAGAAATTTCAGGAGGGACCACGTCAACCTCTTCTTGCGCTGCAAGAGTAAAGCCCCAAATCAAATAAGTCAAAGGAAGGTATCTATGCGCCATTCATCAACGACTTACCAGCGACGAGCGCGGCGAAGAAAGCCAGTGCCAGTGATATGAACCTCATCGTTTTGAAGAATGTTGACAGCTAATGATCCGTGGGAAAGAAAGTGGGCCTGCTCTGAGCGAGCCTCCTTCCGGAAGTCATGCCGCCCAGGCGACGAAGTAAGTGTACGACTATAGTCGTGGATTTCACTAAGTCTTGTCATAGCTGAACGCCAGACCAACACTACTGCTCCCCAGGTCGTCGATCCCAGTGTTGTTGCGAAAAGGAAGAAGAGACAGCTTGACGAGCTCGAGGTGAGTCCGAGTCGTTCCCATTGATGACGAGGAACTCACCTACCTGTAGCGTTCAAATTATGTAGAATCATCAGCTTCTTTGTTCGCACAGCGAGCAGATGGTGAAGCTGAATTCGGCGGCACGGCCAAGGATCGCGCCGCCGCACGCTCGACAATCTCTACTTCAAAGAAGAAATCGACGATGGCCGTCCGCTCTGCATTGTTGTACCGAAAACCGCTGACCCATCTCATTGAAGAGAGTGTATGTACACTCAAACGTACAAGCTAGATACAACACTGATACTCGTACACAGGGAATTGCCAATCTTCCGCGCTCGACGCCAACATACCTAACCGCCGTGGCAGCCCCTTCAAGGGAGCCCGCAAGACTCATCTGTAGTGTCTGCGGATACTGGGGTCACTATAAGTGCCGCAGATGTGCATTCCCGTATTGTGACATGAAGTGTCAGACGGTCCACGATGAAACTCGCTGCGAGAAGAGGGTCATTTGACAGCATAGTCTCTGTCGGCGTAGACACGCACCTCATCCCGTCTTATACGGCTTCTTCAACTCTACTTCACCCTCAACTCCACCCGTATCCGGAAGCCAGAACGCCAGTTCTAACCCAGCGGTTGCCATCATTGCCAATCGAGGATTGAACTTGACGCATCTTGTTGGTCCAGGATGTCCGTCCAGAGTTATGGAGGGTCCCATTTCGAACGGAGGACTGCCTTGCGGCGTGGCGATCAACTTCTTGTCATTCCCACTCTCGGGACTGATATCCCACATGACCAGCTTCCCTTCTTGAGTGCCACTGATGATGAACTTGGAGTCCGGAGTCCATGTCAATTCTTCTCCGCTGATCCCCTGAGCGGGGACTACGCCGATGGCGTGGTTGGGACCCTTTCCACCTTCCAGCCCTGTGAAGCCCACGAGCTTGGCTAAAAGCGCTCCGTCGAACGCATCAAGGATATAATGACAATTGCTCGAAGTACCGACAAGTAACCATTTGCCGTTACTGCTAAAGCTCAAACTCGAAATGAAAGGGATTCTGGGTGGGAAGGAAATTTTGTTGAGGGAGATGTCGTCGAGGTGAATGGTGAGAAAGGGCTCTTTATCGAAATTATTTTGATCGTAGAGACATATTCGATTGTAGCCGTTCAATGCCACTGCGAACACCATTCCGCTGTTGTCGTAGGCCACGATGGGTGTTGATGGAGTGTGTAGCAGACCACGACACAGGGGTGTTCTGACATCCCAGAGTCTGACAGTGTTGTCGAGAGAGCCAGACATTATTGTGTCCGCTTGGGGCGAGACTTCCAAGGAGATAACTCTAAACCAAGCGTCAGATGTGCTGCGCTCTTCTGCCTTTCAACATACTTTTGTGTATGTCCTCTGAAATACTGGAGAAATTTGTTGTCGTGCAGCGAATGATATCGTACTGTATCGTCCTCTTTCGTACTGGCGTAGACGATTGTACTGCTGGTATGCAAGAAGCGGGGAAGATCTACGCCATATTTCCTCGAATACAAGACTTTACTTGACCTATGGAGTAAGCTGTCAGCTCGACGCGTTCTGTCGGATGATCAATGTAGAAACGTGCTTGCCAGTTTTGCAATTCCACAACTTGAAACACTCATCCTCCGCAGCCGTAATCAGATAGTCTCCTCTATCGTCAAATGACATGCCAGTGATTTGGTTCGGGGGTGGCATGCGACCTGGCGAGAATTTCTCCGGGTCAGGTTGTTGGACTGCATTCTTGAATATCTTCGCTGGTTTGAAACGAGCCTGGTTTCCGCACTCGTCACTTTTCGCATGCACTCCTTAGATAATGACATACCAAGTTCGCAGAGGAAAGTGAGAATGTGGGATCAGCCTTTTTTGTAGCGGAACCGGGGTTTGGGTTGGGTGGAGGCATAGACTGAGTGGTCGACTCAAGGCTGAGCGCTGAGTTAGAAACTTGGAATCCTTGAACTCAGTTGACCTGAACGATGGACCCCAGCGATGAAATCTCAAGATTATGGAAGGTCAATAGGACTATACACGAGCTGGTAGAGGATCGGGTGCGTGTATGTGTTCTTTTCGGGTATCAAATGCTGACCGAGCTTGGTAGGGCTTTCAAGTATCTGAGGAAGAAGTGCATATGGACCTTGCCACCTTCAAACAGACCCATTGTACAGCTAGTGGAGAACTAGAGTGTGCTATCTGATCTGTTTCTTTCGTGCTCCAGCTGAAGATGATTCTGCAGTCGACAAACTCTCAACTTTTTCACCAATTCGAAAAACGACCCCAATGACCACTTGTTCGTGTTCTTCTCGAACGAACGAAGTGTTGGCGTGAAGACTATGCGCAAGCTACTGGGAATCTTGGAGGAACGGTCCATTCAGAGGGGTATTATTGTCTTCCCTGAGACTATGACGCCTTCGGCGCGGAAGGTGAGTCCAACAATTGGGCAATGGGATGGAACCAGCATTGATGTAGAGAAGGTGATCGTCGCAATGGCGCAGCAGTTCAAGCTGGAAGAATTCGCAGAGGCTGATCTTCTGGTCAACATCACACATCATACACTCGTCCCACAACACAGTCTGCTGACGCCAGCACAAAAGGCAGAATTATTGCAAAAATAGTTCGTCTATTCGTCCATTTTCGTGTTCCGAAGCTCATTGAGTATGCAGCCGACTAAAAGAAACGCAGCTGCCTCGAATACAGCTCGCGGATCCCGTAGCTCGCTATTATGGATTGCGGCGGGGGAATGTGGTGAAGATTACACGACCAAGTGAGACAGCGGGGCGATATGCGAGTTATAGAATTTGCTGGTAGAGCTCGGGAATATCGACCGTGTTCAAGTATCGACTACTTTGTATCCAACGACCTAGGATACAGAATGAATAATTGGGTCAGATTCAGAGACAGTGATGACGCACTCGGTGATCCTTCAACATCGAGAGATAGCGCTGAGCAAAGTCCTTGCAATTCTCATATCCATTGACCCCTTCTGATTGCTGGCATTTCTCGAGCTCCTCACGGACAAGACGTAGTTCCATTGCTTTGACCCATTGTTCGCGGATCGTATGGTCGCGAGCGGCCAGAACGTCTGTCTAGACAGTGAGCATGAGTTGAGATGTGTTTGGAATGCCTTTGCCTTTGAGCTCAGCGTATTTTGCTTCTCTGTCCGCTGCGTTCATTGTGGAAGACGGCGTATCGGAGTTGCAGGCAAAGTAAGTTAGCGAGAGTCACCCGAGTCTTTTCACAATCGAATTTTCAGTTGACGCCGAGTACCATTTCACCCTATTTATCGGCGGCATGGGGATGGTGCAACTTGTCAATTACTCTCGCCTTTTACTAGAGTAATCCGTGTTCCGTCCCTGCCCTACTTGCCGCATGCCAATTTTTCAGCAATCAGCTCGTTCTGATACTTGCGTCGCCTTCCTTTTTGCGGAGTTTATCGCTGTTCCTACTTTTGTAATTGCTCTTTTCGCTGTCATTGGTTTTCACGGATGGCAAGGGAACGATATACATGTTGGTAGTCTTTCTTTGCGAATCTGCATGAGCACCGCTTGGAAACAGAATATTTTTGAGAAATTCTTTTTGCGGAGTTGTTTGCGGGCGTTGAATCCGGTTAGTCAGGCGTCGTCGCGCTGCTCGACGCTGAGGCCGTCAATCTCCCAATGAGGGCCATACCCTTCTCGCAGGGCACAGGCCTGCACCCAGACGACCATTCAGACTTTGATTCCCCTGCTCCTTTCTCTCCATCCAATTTACCTCAACATGTCGTTATCGACCCAGCTTTAGCGGCAGTTGATTTCTTCCCGCAGGGCGCACCTAATCCTGACAATAGAGTACAGGTACGCACAATTTCACACTTTGATTTCGTGCCTGTTTGATCTTGTCTTCCATGTCCAGGATAAACAACTGTCCAGTCCTCTCACTAGTCCCATAACTCCTCACGCTCCCCTCAACTCTTTCGACGGTCCTTATGGCGATCCCTTCGCTCAGCAGCCTCAAGAACCAGAGCCAGAGGAGGAAATTCACTCCCCTCCAAAACCCTGGCGACGAATCCGCAAACCTCGATGCTCGTTCTGTTCAGGGAATGAAGAAAAGAACTCGCGAGGCGCTCCAGAAGCAATGCTGACCTGTACCAATTGCAAGAAGAGCGGTTCGTCAATCTCTTCCGTCTACTGATGTCGTCTTATCCCCCTCCCTAGGTCATTCGAGTTGCATGCAGCTAGAACCAGACTTTGATCGGGTCAGGAGTTGGGAATGGAAATGCATAGAATGCAAGGAGTGCGAGATTTGTCAGACGAAAGGCGACGATGTATGTCCTCTTTTCAGATTCAGAGCGTCCACTGACACGCCGTCAGGATCGTATACTATTCTGTGACGCGTGCGATCGTGGTTGGCACATGGACTGCCTTGATCCTCCAATACCACATGCACCTAAGGGAAAATGGGCGTGTCCCTATTGCCCAGACGTCATTTACCCGGACGAGCCTCCCACAGACCCTTCCTCCTCTCTCCAGAACACTCTCCTACACGACAACAACCATTCACCCCCTCGAACAAAGAGAAAAGCTCGCCGGCAGCACGTCGACTCAAACACCCCTGTGCGGAGTCGCAAGCGCCGGAAAGAAGATCACGGAACTTCCGATCATGAGATGGACATTGATGTGGAGGGGATGGAGCAAGAAGAAAGCGAGAGTTCGGAGACTGATAGCGATGATGAGACGGATTCGGATTCGGATGCTACTGAGTTCAAAACATTGGCGAAACCAGCAAAGACTCGCAGACCTTCCAAGAAGAGACGTCCAAGACGAAAGAAGATAGCTGCTCCGCAGCCGAAAGATCCCGGCCCTTCTGTTCCTACACGCCGTGTCCGACTCGTTCAGCATAATCCCCCTGCAACTCCCACGCCCAACCCAACCCTCACTCTCCGCGTCAAGCTCCCTGCACGGCCCAATGGAAAAGCTGTCCCTGATTCACCTACTCATAATATATTTGAGGATGTTTTGAGTCAGGCGGAGGCTGACGTTTCTGGCACGGCAATCTTAACCACCGACAAAGCACGTTATGAAAACAGTCGTACTCAGGCTGAAGTAAGCTTTACATACTACGCATGATCACATTTACTCACGATACAACAGTCTAGGATCGTCCAGTACGCAGAGGGCCCAAAAAACTTCTTCACTCCAAGTATCGTCACTCCTCTTCCCGGTGTCCTTCCCACTCGCTCTTCAAGAGCCCAGCCACTACCTTTATTCCATTCACATACCCCACCGCCATCCGCCTCGCCTGCTCCTGACGCTTCCTCCTCGAGACCGCTTCGAATACGTACTATTCGATTTGGTGCATTCGACATCGACACTTGGTATGACGCGCCGTTCGCGGAAGAGTATTCAAATCTTCCGGACGGTCGTCTATGGTATTGCGAGTTCTGCCTTAGATACATGAAGAGCCCATTCATGTCTGGACGTCATCGGGTGCGTTGTCTCCAATGCCGAAGGCGCCCTTTCTAACTTATATCAGACAAAATGCAAGCTACGGCACCCTCCCGGCGATGAGATTTACCGCGATGGACCCATCTCCATCTTCGAGGTGGACGGCCGGAGGAATAAAGTAAATCATCTGAACCTGTATTCTTTTCCTGACTGACCGATGTCTTGTGCAGATCTATTGTCAGAACCTTTGTCTCTTGTCTAAAATGTTTCTTGATCATAAGAGTTTATTCTATGATGTCGAGCCATTTCTATTTTATGTTATCACTGAGGTCGATGAAGTGGGGGCTCGCTTCGTCGGATACTTCAGCAAAGAGAAACGCAGTCCAAAGGATTTCAACGTCAGCTGCATAATGACCCTTCCTGTGAGACAGAGGAAAGGATGGGGCAACCTTCTCATTGACTTCAGTACGTCATCCGCTATGGGTACTTCAACCGGCGCTTAAGAACTACTCCAGGCTATTTATTGTCTAAGAAAGAAGGCAGAACAGGCTCGCCTGAAAAGCCTCTGTCTGGACTCGGAGCTCTTGGATATAAACGCTATTGGACGTTGGCGATCATGAGATTTCTTGAACACGCTCCATCACACGTCACCCTGGAGAGCATCCAAGCTGGAACCGCAATGACACTAGAGGATATATACAACACCCTTGTATCCCTAGACATGATCACCGTCCGCGAATCATCTACCCCAACCTCGGCCGCTTTTTCACCATACAAAAACCCCCGATTTCGAAAATCTGGAGCCATCAAGAAAGGTCCCAAAGCTCCACCTCGGAATGCCGCTCAGAGCAATGGTCAGGATGGTCCGCCACCTTTTGTGCCCCCTCCCAATTATTCTATACATTGGGACCGCACACAAGTTGCCCAGTTTCTTGCTGACTACGCCAAGAAGGATAACTATATACTTCGCCCAGAGAAACTGAAGTGGAGTCCGCTCGTTTTCACTCGGACACTCCAAACAAAACCGCTAGACATTGGTGTTCGAATACCGATGGACGTTCTCGAAGATCCTTGGCCCTCGGCCGTGGAAACTGTCGTCGACCAGTTGGCAGGCCCTTCTAAACCCGAGGGAGTATCAGGACTAGAGGAGGGTGTCGATTTAGCGCTTGGTGCCTCGCCTGTTGTCAGCAGAAGTCTCTTCTCTGAACAACCGGAGTCAGCTACAACAGCGGTCGCAGAAAACACCCTTCTCGCGACTCCACCGCGTGAGCTGTCGCTGCGGCGAACGCGTTCAAGTCGTGGCGCCTCCAAGTCACCATCGTTTACCAACCTGCGGGCTTCGCCCACAAAGCGCATTCGTGCAAATCACCACGCTATCCCAGAGGAGGATGACGAAGATGTGCCGAACGAGTCCGAAGCAGGAAACGAGCCGCCGAATGGATCATCGCGAGTATCTGTTGGACGATCAACGCCGACCGTCCCACGCATCAGAACTTCACCTCATAAACGTCGGATCGAATCTTCACCAGAACCCGACACTGATACAACGACCCCTCCTCTTGCTCCTCCTACGCCTATCACTCCTCCGGTTGTCCCAAGCGCAGAAGAAATGAATACTCCTAGTCCTGGTCCTTTGGAAATGCCCCGTGATTATCATCTGGCTTCTCATAGAGAAATACCAAATGGGAAACCTCTCACAAACGGGCACTCGCATCATTCCGAATACGTTGATGTCAATGGCCTCAATGGTAACCATTTGAATGGATACACCAGTTATGTCCCAGGAGATTTGCCCACTCCGCTTAGTCAGGTCTCCCGTGTAGTCTCTAGCAATGGCCAAGGGACAGACGAAGGAGGTTCAGTTGCGCCTGAAAATCCAACTTTTAAGGTGGAACATCAGTCTGTACCGCCCTTCCATCGGTCCGAGCCCGGTGCACGAGGAGATTGTGCGACGATCAGCCATACATATCAAGCGATACCCACTCACTATGAGCTATACGACGAAGACGCTCTTGGAGAGGAAGACGCAGAGGGGGAGGAAGATCCGGAAATCGAAACCGGTGTCAAGGGCGAATCCATCGAGTTATAGCCGCCACTACCATATAATCCATGTCTTGTAATCGTTTCCCCTGTAATATTTTGGTTTTAAATCGGTTTTCTACGCACCTTCTATCTTCGGTAAACTACTTTGCTTTATTCCTCCGATGTATTATACCTGTATCAAGTCAGCTCTTTGTCTACACGCCGCCGCGTTCCTAAAGCTGCTTACCCTGAAGACAATTAGAGCTTTAAATTCGATCCAGACGTGAACACCGGAGTGTGGCAGGTGCCCCTTGGATCCGTGTCACTGTCAAGAAGCCAAGGCAGTATCTTCAGCATCACCGGAGAATGAAAATGCAGAGCGTACGGTGAATATAAGACTGGACTTTAGGCACAACGGTGCAGGTCTCATTTTTTTTCGGGCGTCCATCGAAGTTCGACAATGAGACGACTGGGAATCAAGCATTGCTGGGCTTTTAGGCAACGTCGTCGCCCCTTGCATATCTGAGAGTGAGTCTTAGAGACTGCATTCAAAAGGGAAGATCAGCCACACTGTATCGAAGCCACAACATCAGACATACCGGTAGTCCAGTACGGCTTAGATTATCCAGGTGCCGATGACACGGACCGTGAACGATAAGAAATATTGAGTGAACAGACAGAGATCACTCAACAATATCTGAGATTAAAATTTGACCTTGGTCTCGAGGGTCGAGAAATGAGGATGCCAGCAGTTGATGGAATCGGAGCTGAGTGGGAGAAGACAAACAAAAGTCCCGAGTCGACTCGGATACAGACTCCGTTCCAGTTCAAACCTCCATCAAGGCCTTCGAGATCCTCGCCCAGAACTGGTTGCCCTCATTTCTAAGAAATTTGGCACGCATTTGAACAAGTCACCTCTTTCTCTGTGTCGCATCTGTTTTATTCCCTTGCTCAAAACTGAGAGTGTTCCCGTTTGGTGGCCTTCAATTGCAGTTTATTCCTGGTGTCATCGAAAAAGGATATATCGTTGCGAGGCTTGCTTATTTCATTCGACCTCGCCTTGTCCGTACAATGCTTTGGCTTCTAGGTTTCTCTTTTGCTCTTCAAGCCTGCGCTGGCACCGTCGGTCAAGGAGGCAACTGTTCGACTGTACATACTCGTCTCAACCCCATTACACATGCTCTCATGTCGGATTGCGATGCGCAGACTTTCTGTTCGCCAACCCTACAACAATGTGTTCCAAGGCTTTGCCGTCGCGATTCATGGCCCTTCGGTTATCCGGATGGTGTCACCATCCCGCCTCTATGCGCTACTGGGAACTATTGTCCAGACGAAGAGGATGCATGTAAACCTTTGATCCCGGTTGGGAGTCCGTGTCAGATGAATCGAGATGGTATGCGTCATGGGTTCCGGTGTACCATTGCTCCAATCCTGCTCAGATGAATGCGCCCCTGGCCCCAACACCGCTACGTATGCCAGCTCTCAAAACTTCAACGGGTCAATTTGTCTCCGATCAACATGCTTGTACGATAATATCTTCTCGTCCGAGATTGACCCTTGATTTTGACTAGCTATGCCAACGTCACGCTTGGTCTTCCATGCATCATCGACACAACAGTTTATTCGGGTTCTGGTCCAAACGGAGAGCGACTGACAAGCAACGTCACTCGTGATAACTGTGTAAAACCCGGCAGCTACTGCGACCCTAGCAATACGACCTGTCAAATGACGAAGCCCACCGGAGCGAGCTGCAGCATGGATAGTGAATGCCAAAGCGTAGATATCGCACAAGTGCCATATCTTTCATCTTTCTGATTCTAGTACAGGATGATTGTGGGAACAACAACGTCTGCGATACTGCACCGGGAGAGCCTGTCATGATTCCTACATGGCAGTATGTTCTGACCACATTGGCTATCGTAACCGGTTAGTTGGGCATCGTCGAATCTGATCGAACGCTGAAAAATGACCATATAGCTGATCTTTGTGTCGTGGGCATTCTCTTGATGATACACCGGCGCATTCGCCTGCATAAGTGGACCGAAATGCAAGACTATTATCGAGAGCAGACAAGGTCTGCGACGCCGAAATTCCAGGAAAAAAACCTTTCATCTAACGCGTGCGTAGGTACCGTCAGTCCATTATCTCACTGCATGGAGGAGCCATCCCAGAGACAGCACAGTCTTTTGAGAAGTTTTAAAGTCCATTCACTGAGAGCTGAACTGAGCTGTGACATGGTGGTCAGCGTACCGGGAACATCCGAAGCCTCTTGTCGATTACTTCTATCATTATTATCTCGCTCCGCGTGTATTTGTTCACTTTTCCTCAATGGATCCAGATAGCGGGTTTCTCGATCAATTCGCGTTTGAGGATGAAGATGTCCAGTCCTCTGCCAGAGAGAAACGGATGGAAGAAGCTTTCATGAAAAGCAAGGATGCCTATAAAAATGAATTTAAGTACATAACGTCACAGGTCTTGTCCTTTATCTCAACGGTTGATCGATCTATCATACTGAAATGGGTTCAAGTGGTATCTGGAGCAACACAGCTCAGCAACACAGAGCGGGCCACTCAACGTCGATTTCACGATCAATCATCTGTTCGCAAGTCGAAGGTATAACGAGGCTCTCGCTCTGACCAAGGCTCAATTGGACATTCCTCATAAACGAGGCGAAAGTTTTGAGGCCAACGAGCGGGAACTGTTGGATATCGGACTCAGATGCTGCCTTGAATGTCAGGATAAGGATTCGGCACTGGAACTGGCAGAAAGAAGCCGCTCAAAAGTTGGCGACATCTCAACTGGAGAATCTTCACTGATCTGGTATCGCAGTGGAAACAGGTCCCTACTCTTGCTCTCACCGCATCAAAGGCATTCCTTCTTACCGGCCGCCCAAGAGGTCTGTCACTGGCGACGTGCATGTATTCTTCATCTGATTGAGCTGTTCATTTCGTCAAAGACGCCTTGTCCGCTGCCTTAGAAGCTAGTCAATACCGTTCTCTTCCGATCTACATAGCTACTGTTGGTGAATCGCTTCGAGCATGCGCCGCTGGACCTGCAGTCTGTGCGAAGACCGCAGATGCACTCAATCTTATGGCTGACACATTCAGCGCTCTCAACCGTTCCAGAAACCCTCTGTTTCCTTCTCTTGGGTCCCGGACGTACGAGATTGACACAAGCGTCCCCACCATTCACGAAAAGAAACAAGCGCCATCTCAGGAGCAGGCGATGCAGTGGTGCGAAGCAGGGAAAGTGGAAGGTCGAGATAGAATGATAATTGTCGAGCTACTGTCCAAAACTTATCAGGAAGAGAAAGCAGAGGACACTCTTCGTGGTTTTCGAGATTTGTAGCACCGATGTAACAAGTTTCTTAGCTCTTTGTCATGGCATCTGGATATATAGGTATTGTTAGGACAGCAATCCATGGGCAAGATGGCCGAGTGGTCTAAGGCGTGTGACTCAAGCGAAAGCTTCCATTCTCATGGTGAATAACCGCCTGGGTTCGAATCCCAGTCTTGTCATTACTTTTGCATTTTTTTCACTATCATTCCAATACCGTTGATGTGAGCGACATGTAAAACTTCTCTTTTGTGTAAGCCGATTTTATGTTATACTTAATGTCAGGAAATGTGCCCGACTCCGAGTACATTTTTCCATCTATCACCTCCGACATCACTCAGTACCCGCTCGACTTCGCTTTGCTCCACCATCAACATAAGCCTGCGTTCTCCCAATGCCTTTCGTGCGACCGCAGGTCCGTCTTCAAATATCAATGCTCGTGATGTGGTCAGCGATTCAAGCACGAGCGCCAATTGTGGATCAGTTGGCCTAATGATGGGATCTCGATCGCCTGTAAGGAGATTGGCATATATGAGGTGCTGGTGCTTGACCTATGTAGAAATTTAGACACTGCCCAAGATCAGAATGTAATATACTCACATCAGACCATTTTACCGCGTCAACACCACTCTTTCTAATGCACTTTAATAGGGAAGCGAGCATCATTCTTTCGTGCAAACTGCATTCACGCAGGAAGATCGCTGTAGGACTATTCTGCATCGATTCGATGACCTTCTTCACTTCGGGGATCTTTACAGTCTTGAGAACGCCATTGTCATCTTGGGCCAGCTCAACAGCACGTCTGGTCTCTTCATCAGTTCAATACAGGAGACAAGGAAAGATGATTGACCTGCATATATCCAGTACTCTTCGAGCGTCTCCGCTGATTGAAGAGACTCTCATGGCTGCGAACTTGATAGCATCCGGAATCATGAACTTCGCAACATCGTCCGAGGGCTTGCTCTTGGCACTTTCCAGTCTTTTGGTGACAATTTCTTGTAGCTGGGCCGTTGTATACGGTTTGAAGTTGATCCGGATCATTCCAAGCCGGCTTCGGACTCGGCCACTCATCGCTCTTTCAGGCAGATCGTGGGTGTTCGCGACTGCCACTACCACTAGCTTCGAAGCAGCTAGGGAGGGCCAGTTGAAAAAATTGTAAACGACATCTTGCTTTGTCGTCATCAGCTGGTCGAGTTCGTCCATCAAAACCACACTGTAAAAGAGAGTTAATGAATATGCTAAAGTGATTAGCCAGGGACATACCAAGCATGACGTCCAGGTCCTGCTCGTGTTCCTTCCGAGAAATGTCTATTCAAGTTCTTGAGAGCTTCTTTGGGGCTGATGTTAAGATGCCCCTCATTCTCAATATCGTGGTTTGCGGCGGCCTCCCATAGCAGTGAATAAGCTGCTGCAGGTTCCGGAATTTTCAGCCCATTGATCTCCACGTAGGTGAATGGATTTGTTTCCTGAACCATACCGTCAGAATGAAAGCAAGAAAGGCATTGTTACTAACTCACATTCCTCTCTGCCATTTCTTTAAGCTCGCGTACAGCAGCATGAACTGTGGCGGTCTTGCCAGTTCCCGGAACACCAGAAATATCTGCGGACAATTAACGGGTGAAGGGAGACAGTAGAATCTGCAGCTCACACACGCAACCCCCCGAACCTTCTTCCAAGAGCCCAAGAATAGCACCCAGAACATCGGCGTACTCATCCTCTCGACAAGGCAAAACATTCGGCCGTGCTCCGACATGAAGAACATTAAGCAATCTCAATCTAGGATCATCCGGTAAATGTTCCAATGAAAGTGGCTGAGGTTTCTGAGGAGGAGGTTTGATATGGAGGAATTTCCGCCGAGCCCGTAGAGCTGCTTTCGAATGTGGTGTAGGTGCCACTTTCCGTTTGGCACGAGGAGCATCGGAACGAGTAGATCGCTTGCGTTTCTTGGAGGGAGTTTTGGGTTCTGACTCTGCCTCAGAGTCTTCAACGGAAGACATGGGTACGTCCGTTAGCTCTGAAGAGACACTGGCTTCCGACTCGCTGTCTTCGCTGTGTGCGGAACTGAGACTCGATGAGTCTTCCTCATCTTCGGACTCTTCGTCCAGTTCGGAGGAAGTCTTCTTAGCTGGTGATCGGGAGGTGGCAGACTGAGTCGATTTGCCCGTCTTGGAAGAGGTGATATGTGACGCGTCTGCATCCGTTTCTCTCACTTGAACATCCCAAGCGATAGTCTCCCCTGGCGGTGCTGTCTTTAAGGCGTATTTGTGATGTATGTCCCAGTCGAGATCGTAGTAAAGGCCTCGTTGTGAGTCGATAGCAAGACTGCAGAACAAGTTCTCCTCGCTCAGCGCATCTTCCAAAGAGGCTGGGGCTTCACCGTCGCCCTCTTTGCTAGCGACTGAGCAGCGAGCAAGAATCTGGGAGGGAGAAATGACGTCTGTCCAGGATAGCGAATAGTATATCTCGTTCTAAGAAAGGTTCAGTCGAGGCACAAAAGGAGACTGAAGCTGACACGCACGGGTCGATGTTTTCGTTTAGCCCTTACACCAGGTAGTTCTGTAGGTCTCAGGAACCAATGAACTTTGATCCTCATCTCTGGCACCTCGTCCCCTCCCTCCCTTGACTGAACTTGCCACATAGCAACCAAGACGGCAACACTTGGCACTCTGGCCATCGTCTTTACAAGGACGGTGTCGCCGAGCATGAATCGGTCAGAAATAGACCCAGATGTTTTGACATTTTTCGAATGTCTGGTAAAGCCTCCATAGAAAGTCGTCTCCTGATCGTTGTCTCGCTCGTCTTCGTCTTCGTCGGGGGGAGTGTGATCCGCGTCCTCTGTCGGACGAACGAGAGTTGGTTCGCCGATCCATGTATAGTGGCATTTCTCCTTTAGAAGATCTGGTCTTCTGCTGAGCAGAGGCTGGAAGCGTTTGGATCGTCTGGGAGTTGACATGGCTGAAGATGACCCTGATGTGACAACGCGTGATGGAACGCGTGTCAGGATCTTGTCTTCGCCTGTCAATGTGCACAAAAGGTGTACGGCCTGCTGTTGATTCCCATATGGTGTATGTGCAGCAAAGGAAATCGGTGTTGTTGGGTGCTATTAAAAATTCCCCCCTGTGTTCATATTTCGTCGCAATATCCAGAATAAATCGTGATCCGGTATGAATACTACGGTACTATCAGTGAGTGATAGACAGGCCTGCATAAACGATATAGGTATACAACAGCCAAACTTTTACAATTAGATACTATCCTGAAGAATGGTCCACCATTGATAGCATGATCAGAAAAATTAGGATGAGAACGAAAACTCGGGTTAATCGGTCGCGAAGCTTCGAAGTTCAGGCGTGAAGAAGTGTCACGATGGCATCCAAGCTTCACGTATGTCATGGGCGCGCCCATATAAGGGCGATCTAGAACGCCGCCGTCTGGCTCTGGGTGAGCGTGACCGGGAGTGGTTCGGTCGTTTTGTACGTTCTTCGTGTCTACGGTGATTTGACCGCTGAGTGGACCTTTTCGGGAGATCGTCCAAGTTTTCCGTCACTGTTGCCTCAGGCGGCGTATGGGTTTCGAGTAGATCCTGAGGTGGCGAAGTTCCTGCAGTTGGCGCTTCGGTAGCCAGCATCTGCTTATCGTGCTGGCGCTTCCAGTCGATTTTCTTTCGACATCGACTGCACACCACGACCTTGACAAGAGCACTCAGCATTTGTCCTTGTTCTTCGTATGCAAAAGGAAGTTCAAGCGTAATCAGTTTCGGTGGCTTGGTCTTTTTGTGAGTGCTGGTTGAGGGCTCGGTGTCATCATCCCATCGGCGGTATGAAGTGGGCTGTGATTGGGTCGGAGGGGCATGGTGTTCACATCGAGTATTGCCACAAGTCGATTCTCCAGCGCCGGACAAGACCTCGTCTTCTGTGCGCCACCGCAATGCGATCTGATCACCGCCATCAGCGTCTCTTCCGCAGAGCCAATGACTAGACGTACGTTTCCACTCTTGTAGTGCTTCAGGTCACATACAGCGAATTCCCTGAAAAGACTTGAATAATATTTCTTCGCGATTGCGTCATCCCAGTCTAGCTCCTTTTCGTCGTCGTCTCTGAGAAATCTGGATTGCGTGTCAGATGAGTGAGTGGAGTGATCAAGTAAGACCGACTTGAGGGACGACTTGAGGACGTCGAGCTCTGTTCGTCGAAACTCTGGAACGTGTTTCCTGGGTGGATAGAGCGACATGGTCCGAGTCAAGGTCGCCGTTGAGCGCCTTACGCAACTTGTACTTGCATGTGACTAAAGCGGACATGGTAGTAGCTGCTCTCTCCTCCACCACCACCATCTGCTTTTCTTGCAAATGTCCACTCCAAACAGCTCGCGGCCTATACCAATAGTAGCCCCGTCGTCTGACTCTCAAGAGGGCATCACGACTCCATCTCAAGTAGGCACTCCGGATCTTCGTGCATTGCGAGCTCGCTATGGGGGCACGCCTCCTACCCAACCCATCCCTCCATTCACCGGCTCTCCCTCCGGAAATCTATCAGCATCTCCCCGAATGAACCAGCTTAGACGACCTTCTGTTGCTAGTCCCTCGCCTCGCCCCGGCTCTCCTTCACTCGGAGCCATACACCGCTCGGGCTCGCGGGGCTCAATCCATACACCACCTGATCTCGACGCTCTGACAGATGAGGAAAAGGCCAAGATCATTAGAAAACATCTGGTCTCTAGACAGGAAAGACAGGGCCGTGCCTCGCCCGGTGTAGACTTGGAGTTTGACCCGGACGATTACATATCTAATCCCGGCGCGAACTCCTCTGGTAGAGGATCTCAACATGCAGCGGAAGACAACGAACCATTTCCGCTACCGTATGATGCACCTGGAGGCGATATAACTCATGATGTGTACAAGTGGCAAGCTGCTGTGCAGCAACGTCCTCGAGCCAGCTCCTTCTCTGGTCCTTCGAATCCCCGACCTCCTGTATTCGAACATATTCGAGAGCCCGGTGGTTTCAGAAGAGCATACGTCTTGACAAGGGCCGACGAGCAAGGCTTGGACGAACCTGTTATTTCGAATAACTTTATCGAGTTCCTGTACCTATTTGGTCATTTTGTAAGCGAGCTTCCTCCCACGGCAGCATACATTGACTCAGCTCAATGCTTAGGCAGGAGAAGACTTGGAGGAAGACGAAGAGTTCTCGGAGGAGACGGATGAAGAAGCTGGCATTACTAGACGTATAGCCCCGGGCGGGTCCCAGTATCGTGCTCTACCCGAAGATGAACGAAACAGACTGTTACAGCGCAGTACCGAGCCATTACGCAAGGATTCCCTTTTGGAGCCCATTGACTCGGAGACCTCTCCTCTGATTGGACGACGGGTAGAAAGAACGATCAAATCGTCTGCTGAGACACGTGCCAAGAGTCGCAGAAGACGAAGATCGAGTATTGGCCCTCATGGCGACGCTACAGTCACGCAAGCTGTTTTTATGGTATGTGTATCAATATATATGCGCACCGTCTTGCTGATTATTTTTTCAGTTGCTGAAATCTTTTATTGGAACTGGTGTACTCTTTCTTGGCAAGGCGTGCGTCCTGTGACCCAGAGTATGACGGATTGAGGTGCTCATTCTTGTGCAGGTTCTACAATGGCGGTCTCCTGTTTTCCGTCATCACTGTGATGGCTATCGCCCTCATCTCCCTATACTCATTCCTTCTGCTCGTCAAAGTCAAATGGGTTACTGGTGGTAGCTTTGGAGGTATGCAATTCAACTATTTATAAGGAATCAAACTAATGAATGAGACAGATATTGGTGGCATCCTCTATGGAAATTGGATGCGACAGTGTATTTTGTTCTCGATCGTTCTCTCCCAACTCGGCTTCGTCACCGCATACACGATCTTCGTCGCTGAGAATTTCCAAGCATTCGTATTGGCCGTGTCTAATTGCAAGACGTATCTTCCTATATATATCTTCATCGCCTGTCAGATGGTCATCTTCCTCCCCCTATCATTTATACGAAACCTGGCGAAGCTCAGCACCACCGCCCTTGTCGCGGACGCATTCATCTTGGTCGGGTTGATATACATATTTGGGTCTGAAGTCAAACACATCGCGGATAACGGCATTGGAGATGTCAAAATGTTCAATCCAAAGGATTTCTCGCTCCTGATTGGGTATGATCGTCCTTCTCACCCTCCGCTGTCTATCTGACTGCTTTCGCAGAACTGCTGTGTTCTCTTTCGAAGGCATTGGTTTGGTAGGTTGGGTTCACCCAGTGTTCCATGTCATTCTGATCATGCCAAGGTTATTCCCATTACCGACGCAATGAAAGAGCCCCGCAAATTTCCCAAAGCGTTATCGGGTGTCATGATCTTCTTGATGTGTAAGTTGACTGAAATTCTTGGGTTGATCAAAAAGCGCGTGTTCTGACTATACCCTCGATATCGCAGTCCTTTTCGCTGGCGCCGGCGCCTTGTCTTACTTGACCTTTGGATCCAAAGTTCAAGCAGTCGTTCTTGTTAATCTGCCGCAAGACAGCAGATTTGTACAATCAGTAGGTCAATCGTCATTCATGGACGAATGTTCTCTAAGAGATTACATAGGTGCAATTCATTTACTCCCTGGCCATTCTTCTCTCTGCTCCCCTGCAATTATTCCCCGCTATCAGAATTATGGAGAATGCGATGTGGACGCGGTCCGGTAAAGTCGATCCAAGAGTTAAATGGGAGAAGAATGGATTCAGAGCATCCTTGGTCATACTCTGTTCGATCGTTGCCTGGCTTGGTGCCGCAGATCTTGATAAATTCGTTGCTTTCATTGGAAGCTTCGCTTGGTTAGTCAAACACTTCTGCATCCCTTCACGTTCTAAGACAGTGTTCCAGTGTTCCGCTGTGCTACGTCTATCCCGCGATGTTGCATCTGAAGGCTTGTGCCAGAACTCGACGGGCCAAGATCACGGATTGGTTATTAATTGTCTTTGGTCTGGTCGCGGCTGTGTATACAAGTGTCCAGACTGTTATAGTACGTCGACTGGTCTTTTTTGCGAGGAAGTGCTCATTCGCTTCTTTACAGCTTGCACTGCAGCCAGCTGGAGAGGGTCCACATAACCGCTGCTCATGAAAAGCCTGGATTGGTCTGACACATTAATATATAGTGCTGGATAACATATCTTAAGACTCGTCCAGCCAGGATTCTATACGCTCCCACATACGTTCACCACTTTCTCCCCTCCAGAAATGATCTGCATCTTCTACTTCGTATGTTTTCAATCGCCCTCTCGTAATCTTGAGAAGTTCTCCGGTCCATTTTTTGTACTGGCTAATTGAAGTGAAATTGTCTTCATCTCCATATATAATGAGAACGTTGGATGAAGGTTCTTGAAGAAGACTCCGAAGTCCAGATGAATAAGTTGATGATTTGAAAAGGGTTAGGAGTGATCGTGTCGATAGGGGATATGAAAGCAAGATATGCGATGTGCTAATCGGCGGATCCAATAAAGGGTGAAGGGATGCGATCAATGAGCCATGCGAATATCCCTGAGTCGTCTGCGTTAGCCAGTCCTGCAGATGGGATGTCTCGCTGGAAAGCTACTGACCAAAATAGTCACCGATGGGACATTTTGGATTTTTGATACTCCCCACTTTATGATCTCCTTGAGGTCCTCAACTTCTAGAAAACCGGTAAAAGAGGCTCTTCCAGTAGACGCGCCAACTCCACGAGAATTGAAGACGATAGTATGAAATCCGCGTTGTATGAATGAAGAGGAGAGGGTCTGAATGACACTAGAAGTAACAGAGCCTTTGATATTGTACCCAATGTTGACGAAAAGCCATTCTCACTGGTCATGCATTCGTCCACCGAGCCATGACCATGGATGAAGCAGAACAGCCAAACGAGGAGGGTGAGCAGGACCAGAAACTGGTGGAGGCGTAAATATGGCCTCAAGACTGTGTCCTTGAGGCATTGGGACTAATTGTGATGCCATCGTTTCAGACTAAACCTGCGGCTGATGAACTTGTAGAGGCCGAGGTTGGTGGTGGCAACAGGACAACGAGCCAACGGTGACCAAATACTATACGTCTTTATCTTCATCCTTCAACACGCCGCACTACACGCTCCTTTATACTCACCTTCCAGTGTGACATGTACGTTCTGTGCTCTATCTAGATTGAATAAATTGAGGACTTATATGATATACAAGGCCGTTGCCTGATGAACGACCGCGCCAGAGCGTCGCCAATCTCATTGGCAGATTCGAGCAGCAGAACAGGAGAACTTCAAACGTGGGCTCAAACGTGCCTGTTCTGCCTCCTACCGTGTCTTTGGCAAAGTCTACTAGTCAGACGAGTAGCATCTCTTCACAGGTTGGGGTGAAAGAACTGTTCAAACCTCCAGTTCCTGAGCCGGCCCCAGAACTAAACCCACAACCCACCGCACCCACTGAGGCTCCATTACCGAAATCCCCTAGCCCACCTCCCCCTGAGGTACTTTCACCTCCAGAAATTACACCTCCCGCTGTTCTAGAGCCTGCCACAGAGGTACAGGAGCCTATACCCG
Organism: Sistotremastrum niveocremeum HHB9708; assembly: GCA_001630475.1. Classification (NCBI taxonomy): domain Eukaryota; kingdom Fungi; phylum Basidiomycota; class Agaricomycetes; order Sistotremastrales; family Sistotremastraceae; genus Sertulicium; species Sertulicium niveocremeum. The sequence goes on along the minus strand of KV419410.1, from coordinate 407,433 downwards.
AACCAGTCGCGTCCCCTGCCCAGCCTGAGCCCAGTCCACCGAAACCCATTCCGACCAAGAGCAAGAGTCCAGCTCCCAAATCGGCTGGCTCTCCTCCCAGATCGACTGGTCGATCGAGCACCGTAAAAGCTACACCTGTCAAGCCGGCGGTAAAGGCTAGATCAGTCTCGAAACCACGCGAATCAGCCCCTGCTGCGTTAAAGCCCCAGCATACAGGACAGTCCGTCACTTCTACTAGTTCTCGTACAGCCAAGCCACGTATCTCTGCCGGGGCGGGTGTGTCGCGTCCCAAAACGCCAAGCGCGACGCCTGTCAGACCTGCCGTTGTTGCTTCTCCTTCTTCGGGCCTATATGCTCCCACAGCTGCTTCATTAGCACGTAGCCGACGTGCCATATCGCCAACGCCCACTCCCAAACGCACGGCTTCCGTGTCTGTGCCATCTCCTTCGTTATCAAAGCCTACCGCCGCGTCTGCTTCGAAGGCGAGAGCTCCTGTCGCGCAGACTAAAGCTGCTTCCGGCTCTTTGTCGAAGTCGCCTTCATCGGGATCAAATGCTGGAACTACCGTAGCCTCGAAGACTGTGAATCCAAGAATAATAGCCCGCGCGAAGCAACAGGCCCAAAAACCTGGAGCAGTGCTGGCGGCCGCAAAGAGTGCGCGTCAAGAACGTCAAGCCAATGGAGAAGAGTTGAAATCTTCAGAAGAACCGTCGGCCTCACACTCACCGGCGGTTGATGTTGATCAAGTCACCGAAAAGGTTTCTTCGCCGCACGAGGAGGCGGGGGACGCTACGCTCCCACCCGATGTTGTTTCTTTCGGTCAATCGAACGAAGAACTTGTGGATGAGGCGAAGCCAAAACACGAGGAGGACATCGAGCGCTATGACTCCGATTTCCCTGAGGACGTATCTGAAGCTCCCCCTGCAGAGGAGCTTGTTTCAAGCCACGTTGATTCGACCTATGATCCCTTCGTCGTTGGGTCAGAGGAACCGTCTGCTATTATAAAGCCATCGGAAGAAGCATATTCAGCCGATGAAAACAAGCCCGATGAAGTTGTGCACCCCGATTTCTTGGAAGCCGAAAGGTCTACCACAATTGAGGTTGAGGACAAAACTTCCGTCTCACATGATTCCAATAACGATCTGGAGAGCATGGTTCACATGCTGGAGTCAGGGATTCGACGCTCACCCAGCCCGCTGGCGGTGAAGCTGACCGATGATGTCGCTGACATACCAGACGAGTTTTGATCGACCCTATCCTACGCTATGCATTCATATGATACCCCTGCTCTCCATTGCACCAGAATCTCGTGAGTGCCCCTAATTTCTACTTACACTCAACGAAGCTGATTGCATCTTCACAAGGCACTCGAATTGCTCTTTTCTTTGGCTTTTCTTTTTAGTTTACCGATCTCATTTTAGTCGTTCGTTTCCCAATAGCATCCTCTACACGATCCTTTTCTTGGTAGGGCTATAGCTGGTCTACTTGCTTTGTCGGTCACAAATCAGGATTTGAGATAACAAAGATCTACTGCGTCTACTATACTAAATGAGACGCGCGGCGCTCAGGGGTTCGCCCGTTTAGCCAGCCCGATCACTTCATGTGAGAGTTGTGCAACTTCTGGGCCGTTGCTCTTTCGCTCAGTCCACCATGTCGCAACCCCAGCAGCCCCAGCAGCAGGACAGTATCGCCGTCGCTTGTGTTATTGAAAGCTCCACGACTCTGGCGAAGCACTGGACTACAATGCTCACTCAATACTTTCCGCCTATAATGACACACATTGCCTCATCGTTCAGCTTGCCAGCGTCTGGATCTCCCCATTCACAAGCTGCCATTAATGAGAAACTTCAACTCTTCAGAATAGCCATCATTACATATGGATCTGCGGACACTCGCCCGAGTCCTGTCATCGCTAAGAGGTTCTTTGGACCACCCCATATCGTGACCCGACAGCTCAAAGACGAGAGGGAATATGGCATTGGAATGAGTCCTCCAGATCCAAGGAATGGGATGGCTGCCTTGGAAGGGATTGTTGCTGCACTCGAAGTGAGTGTAGATCTCAGATTGTTCCGTTCCGCGCTCAGTGACATCGTGCTCTCTGGAGATAGCTGTTCGATACTCTCTTCACTCAAAGTTGGTCGACATGATATCGCCTGAGGTCATTGTTTCTTACGTCTCTGCCTAGGCCTGAACAAGCCTTCTGCGTGTCACATCTTCCTCTTCGCAAGCAATCCTCCCAACGCCGCTACACGACCTATGTGGAACGGTAATCAGAACTTGGACGATGTGAGCTGGGATACACTGCCAGAGGAATTCCAAAAGGTTCATTTACGTCTGTTGACTGACTACCAAGGGATTTCTGACCTGCTGCCAATAGCGGAAGATTAGGTTCAGCATAATTCTGTCTGAACCAATCCCGAAACTTCAAGAATTCTGGAGCAAGGTATGGAGCATTTTGACGGCTGATTCCGATCTGAGTTATCTATGTCTTAGAGTGCGATTAGCCCAAATAATGCTTGGTTCCCAATGCAGCAAGGGCACGTTGTTCAGCTAGATGGCGTTCAGAGTCATCCGCAGCAATCCCCAGCTCCGAATAACAAAAGGAGCATCGCTGCCGTTGCCTCTCCTGAAGTGCCCCCCGAGCGGCATCAAAAGCCGAAGCAGGAGCCATCATCTGCTTCTCCGAAACAGTCTCAATCAACATCTACACCGACGTCTCAGTCCCAGTCGTCTCAACCAAGGCAGCCGACGCCAAATCAATCCCAAACTCAGGTCCAGTCACAAACGACGCCTCTCCCTTCGTCACAATCATCGCAATCACAACCTTCTCAGAATGATGCCACACCCCAGACCAACGGAGAAAGTTCTGCAACACAATCAGAATTGGGACAGAAAGTCAACGAAATATTCAAACAATTTAAAGCTTTGGAGACGGAAATCAGACAATCCTTAGTGCGCCTTGCGGCTGGTAGACAGCAGGGGGCGCCAAATGCCCTGGTCACCACTTTGCAGCAGGAACTGCGGCCCAAAATCCGAACGTATGAGGCCATGAGAAACAGCCTGAATGATCAGCGTCATCGCTCAGTGCTGACAGCCCTTGGGCTGCTGCAGCCAGGCCAAGTAGTGGAAAGTTGTCTTCCTCCTCAAAAGCGAGCTCCGGTGCCACCTTCTTCAGTTGCACCAAGCCAATCACAGTCGCAATCATCAAGCGAAGCCGTTGAGTCCCCCGATCTATGTCAATTCCGGCAGTTAGACTGATGCAACCCTTATAGCCCACGCCAGCTGTCACTGTATCCAATCCTCCTACTTCTCAACCAGCCGCTGCAGCCATGTTTCAAACGAGGTCTCTGGAAATGGAATCGCAAATGGCGAAGCTTGTCGCGAGCAGCGGTGGAGGATCAGTAGGACTTCCACCCGTCCCAACTGTTCCCTTGCCAGGAGCCCAGGAATCGTCAACGCCTGCTTCTCAACCTCCTTTTACTTGGTTCGGAAGGTTGATGTGGGCTGGTGCAGACCCTGGTACAAAACAACGAAAAGAAATGTCTGCGTTGGTGAAGGCTCGAAATACGGATCCGAGCCGCGATTGGTAAATACTCGCTCGACCTTGTTGTTGCTCTGTCTGATCACCAATTTGTACAGCGGAATGGCCAAGTGGCCGCCTCAGTTTTCTTTAGTACCGGCCCGAAGAAATGGGCTCGCAGAAGTTCTTGGGTGGGTGCGGAAATCGGGTGCCACGATCTGCCACTTTGTCCCCCATGGTGACAGTCCAGAGGAGCTGGCCAACTCTCAGAACTATTATACTATGCTCCGCATGCTCCTGATCAGCAAGTCTGTGGTATGTCTCATTTGCGATCTTTGCGCCCTCTCCCCTGATGGTTGTCTTTTTAGTGTGCAGTATCACAATACAGCGTCCAAGAGGACGATGGGACAACGTCGCCCTTCGATGTTCTGATATTTCCGGGCCCTCAAAGCAACCCAGAAGGCCTTTACGGGGCCATCACGCCCATGAACCGTGCTAAGGGCGAGCCGTTGCAGCCGACCCCAGGGGGGCCTTTGGCACCAGCAGTACCCTTACCAAACATGTCTGCTGCCATGACCGCGCAGCAGATCGCTCTGACTCAACAATACTTTCAAACTGCTGGTCGTCCTCCTGGCGCAGGTGGTGCAGGTTTCAACCTAGCGCAATTTCTTAACAACACCGGAAACACGGCGTCGCCGGCTCTATCTACCGGTAGCCATGGCTCCGTCTCTCACCAAAGAACGCCGTCTGGAGGAGGGTTTTCTCTCAATCTCCCACCTGAAGCTATGCAATCATTTTTACAAAGAAGTCAGGATGGGACTGGATCATAGTTGGGCAACTTGTGTGGTATCTACAGTCTTGGTGGTGTATATTCCTGTATTTTACATATTAAGGCATCAGCGTTTATCATTTCATGGTCCGTCCCTGCTTGAGAATGCAATTTAAGCAGACAATAGCTTGTGAAAATCGATTAAGACGAGACGACTCGCTCTAAAGTAAGCCAGTTTTCCACTGGTTGCGAAGCTTGGCTTGACGGGGATGACGTGGGAGTGCGAATGAGGGTGTTCATATTGGAATGGTACTTTGAACAGATTGCTTTCGTCCCCTTGGGTCACCCAGTTATAAGAATCCCAAAGTCTAAAGCGAGGCCCCAGGTCGGAGACCCATCGAGTATCTGGACCCGCCCGAAAATCCCATCTCAGTGCCTGGGTGCCTTGCTCATCTAAAGCCCAGATTGCGGATTCATCCGACAGGAATGACAATTGGGCAGGCCTGGAAAGTGCCCGGACTAACGTCGTCACACGGGTTCCTTCTGAAATATTCCAAACGCTAAGCTCAGTACCTGACGGGTTTGAACACGCTGTTGCGAGACAGTCTCCTTGAGAAGAGAAGACGACATGCAGTCTGTCTGAGAGTCTCGTTTTGTGGCACATCATTTTTGAAGATTCTATAGAATCTGAAGTGACGTCCCAAATGTGAATCGAATGGGAGTTTGGTCCGACCGAGTAAGTGGCTAGTTTCGACCCCCTTGGGTGCCAAGACACATCTCGAACTTCTCGCTCGTCCACGCGGGCTACAAGATTGACCCCATCTCTGCGAACGCCCATGACTTGGAGAGCGCCATCTTTGAAACCGCAGGCTATGAATTTATTGCGACTTTGGAAAGAGACGCAAGTCTTTGGGGCGGAATGCGTCGGCAGGCGCAATTTTTCTCGGCCTGTTTCAGTGTCCCAAATTATGAGACCGTCAGCCGTAGGAACGGCAACGAGTACTCCATTCAGGGAGAATATAGGCCGGTCCAAAGCGTCGCGACGTGTGTCAGCATTGAGGTCATGGCTATGCTGATCAATCCAGTTCAAGGACTCGTGAAAAGATATCTGGTGCTGGTTTACTATGGCAAGATGTCCGGCTGCGAAGGCGAAATTATCGACTGCGGCGTCCCCAAAGTCCAAAGGGTCAACAGTTCCTGATATCGTCAAGACCGTTTGGTCAGTATTTGACGAGTTCGGAGTGATATCCCACTTGACGAACGCTCCGCAATCACGGCATTGAGCCATTAATTGGGTACCTTGGGCTATAAAATGGGCCAGATGGGCCGTAAAGCCATATTTTATTTCTCTCATCACTTGACCGGACATCGCTGAGATCAACCTAAGGTATTCTTTGGTTGCCACGAGAAGGGTGGTGTCGTCATCAGCCCAACTGAGGGACTCGACGAAATCATCAGGATATTGGTGTTGAAAGATATGCATCGTGTCCTCTTCGTTATTATCATAGCACAGCAAAAAGTCGTTGTCAGGGTCGGATGCAACACACGCAACGCGGTCATCGTTCGGGCTTATCGCGACGACGACGACTTTCCCAGAGGGATGGTACTTTTTGAGGAGCTGTTGCCCTGTGGCCTTCCATACAAAGAGCTCCCGCCGTGAACCAGACGCTATTGTATTGCCCGAGTTACTGAAACTCACGCAAGTCACTTCATCCTGGTGAGTTTGGGGGGAATCCGAACGTCTGGCGCCATTCTTAGATGACCACTGAGAAATGGCCCCATTTTCGGAACCGGTCACTACGACCTTGCCATCTCGAGAGAGGGTCATTGCACTGAATGGAGATGATGTACTCTTGAGCGTGCAAGAGACAGTCTGAGGCGGGGTTGTGTCCACGATAGAAAGGGCTCTACCGTCTAAGTTGAGCCAGCCTAGGCGGGTGCCGTCCTGGGAGAACGCCATTGTATACACTTGTTCGTGGACAGACGGCGGACTCCAGGATGGCATCCATGCTTGAGGAAGACCAATACGGCATGTTGGTATGTCGTGATAAATATCCTGGAATGCGGCCAGGGGGGACTTTAAGGGTACGAACGGCAAAGCGGAACGATATATCTGCAGAGCATTGGCTTCGATTACCGTAGAGAACTTCACGCAGAACATAATGAGATCTCTCAAGAAAATATCCAGATCAGAACCCTGGGGAGAACTTTGCTGTACGTGAGCTCAATGAGTGACATGTTTTGGCAGACCTAAATGTGCGTGAAATAGACTTACCAGAAGGAGTGCGCGTAGAGATGTCAACGAGGGGACGAGGCTCGGTGCCTCGGAGTGCAGACTCATAACTTCAAGCCAGTGGATCGCATGGTCGGACAGGAATTCGAAAATCAACTCTTCGAGCTCGATATCCATGGCATTGCATCGCAGGACATGTGAGACCCAATATAGACAAGAATATCGGATCTCTTCTCCAAGCCGCTCTACAAGCCGCTTCTGTAGATCTTCTATTTTGCTATTCGGTATAGAGGCATCGGGCAGGTCGCAAATATTTCGCCGCAGAACGTCTGCTGAACAGAGAGCTCGCAAGCATCGCACTGACATCTTGCGATCATGAACTTTGCGGTCAATCCTTTTCATGGGATCTGAACAACGCGAGCTGTCGGTGATGAACTCAGAGAATGAGGGATGGAGAACTTTCACAGGTTCCTCTGGTGAATCGACACCCGTGAGGACACTCCCAAGGGTTATAAGTATCTGACCGGCACGATCATTCTGTATTTCATCTCCGACCAACCGATCGATCGACTTTAAAGTGAGAGGGCGCATAGCAACGATGACTGCACCCATGGACGTGCGGAAAGCCTCGCCGAAGCCACTCTCATTCCAATGACCAATCGCGTCGATGGCGCGCTTGTACAGGGCATCAAGAGAATCCTGAGCCCCAGACCCTGTTGGAGTGGCTTTTAACAAGTCGATCAATTCTAGATCTGGGTTTCTTGCCAATTCCAGCATCCTGAACGCTGTCGAGGCCCAAATGAACAGCCCTGCCGTCCGTTCTAGAAACAAACGTCTCCGATGCGGTCCCGGCCAGTCATCATCGATATTCGGCCGCCCTTTTTTCTTCACCGCTATGCGCGAGCATTCGGAGAAAATGTATCGAGTTATATCATCGGTATTCTCTGTTGAACTCAGATTGAGATCTCGACGAGCATAAGCCTGAGAGGGTAATAGATCAAAAGCCTCTTTGATGTCGTCGTCTCCCCGACTGGTCAAGAATAGCTTAACGTTGGTCGGGAGTGACTGTGAGCCCTGCGTCAATACTCGTAGAAACTCCTGTCGTTCGGAGGCTATCCCACATTCATCCAGGCCGTCCACGACGATGACGGCTCTGCTGAGCATGTTTACTGAACGGAGTGGTTCAAGTATGTATGTCTGAAATTGTCTTTCCAGACCAGAGACGGAAGGATTGGCTTGAATCAGTTGTCTGAGCTTTTCAAGAATGCCCTGATCAAAGGATGCGAAGTCGGTGGCAAATGTTGTGAATACGTGGTCGGGACTGCGTCGCTCAGGGGCGTTATAACGGAAAAAGAAACAGGAGCCAAGGATCCCGCTGCCGGAACAAATCTTCGCTACGGAGTGAGCAATTGCACTCTTGCCTCCTCCTGCAATGCCTGTGAGCCAGAATATCCGAGGTTCATCCTCAGGATTTTTGACGTCCCCCGATATCCATTTGACGATATCTTCGAAGAGACTTTGTCGTGTGCCAGGTAGGCAGCACAGACCAGACTCCCAAGATGCGGATACATGTTTCAAGTATGTTCCAAGCAGGTTGAAGTCTGTTTTGGTTTAGCTACCACAAGCACCAATCATGGAAAGATTTGCCTTGCGTGACGTGCATCCCTTTAAGTAAACGAACACTCTCTAGTGCGGTCCCTGTGTTCAGGAATCTTTGAAGGATGTCGAAGTTCTCGTAGAAGGTGTTAATTTGGTCATCTACGTTCCCTAATACGCTGGCAACAATCCGCTCTGCAGATTTGTCAGCTACAAGCGTTCCATCGAAAAATTTGTCGTGAACTGACTGAGATATTTCTGACGACAATATTCATAAATGAAGTTGGCGCATCTGGTAGTTTCTTTGACTATATCTTCTAGAATGTTGCCAACTTTGATGCCAAGCGTTTGAGCATCGATGTCTGAGACGAACTCATACAGCCGGCACATCTTGTCGATTAATCTTGTGATATTCTGTTCCCGCTCTTGCTGAGCGCCGACAATCTGGTCTAAATCAGTTTTGATGCTCGATTGTTTACAAGGCACATTCCTGGTACGCGGCAGAAAGGAAGCTCCAGGCGAGGCTGACATAGGGATGAATCTTGAAAGCATCATCAGACAGACGGAGTACGACCGCGCACGAACAACATACTTGCGCAACTGCGTCCATTAACTTCATGACATTACCGAGCTTTCCGAGCGCGTCGATGATCGTACACCAAGAGTCACTGCTGACTTCAACGTTTGGCAAGTTGGCATTGATGTTGGGGAGCGGTATGTGAGGCTTCACGGGTCCAAGGGCCTGGTACAGGCTCGACTGGAGGGAAGTTTCTCCATTCTCGGTGACAGGAGAAGAAGATTCTGATGGTGATGAAATAGACAGGCTGAGCACAATCTTGACATTCCTTAGTTCGTCCACAAGAGGCGACAAGCTAAGAGCAATCTCTACAGACTTAAGTGAAGACTCAGGAAACCATCGCAAACCAGGCACACCTGCGGATTGACCTTTCATGCTCAACATTTCTTTGAGCGTATGTCTACACCCGGCCAAAGGGATGTCTGATCGTGGCCAACTCCTTTTGTGCAGCATCGTGATTTGAATGATGCTGTCTAGTTCGGCGGCCAATGGGATTGGCTCATTCCATACGGGATCTGGGTTGCTCTTGGATACCTGTGTGGGATAGCCACTACCCAGGTTGTCCACCTGCAGAGTGATATATGGCTTCACTTTCAAGTTGCTTCCGTGCACTTTCAGTTTCGCAGGCGTGCCTGTAGCCGTCAGCACTGTTATTGACATTCAGTAGATGAAAGATGGGAGAGATGAAGGTTATACCTGTACAGCTGACCTTCATCCTCACAGTAGTGCAAAGTCGAAGGTGTTGTAACCCGAATTCATCTAAACCTCAAGCCTTGGAACAAGGGTATCTTCCGATTGCCGATCCGACGTCACTCTCACTGGTTGAGCCACTTCGAACTATTTCGATGTATATATCCATGTAAGCTCTTTTCATTGAGAAATACCCCATCCGCAGTTGCACATCTCGACAACAACATCTGAACCATGTTCTCAAAACCTGGATCAAGCCGGAGCGAGCCTCAGGACGAGTCTGATCTATTTCCTGTCATCACATACAGACATTTACTCTCGCAAGGACAGGGAGTGAAGTATGTCCACCTGTTCATCGAGTGGCGATCTATTTCTGATACTCTTGTAATCAAGAAACCCTCTTAGAGTTATCGCGTTATGCGACATGGACGCGTTCTACGCAGCTTGTGAACAAGTGCGACTAGGATTGGACCCAAGTTGGTTGAGCCTCTGCTACGTCGGCGCATCACTCATATGTCTACCAGGTATTCCTCTAGTGGTACGCCAATGGAATTTGCTGGTAAGTCGACCCTGTACCAAACTTCACATTTGACGAGGCGACTTCGTCAAGATCGCTGTAAACTATCCTGGTGTGTTCATTAATTGCGATCTCAGGTATCATCGCCCTTACTATCATCACAGCGCGAAAATATGGCATCAATCGAATGTGTAAAGTCGGGTGCTTCTACTTGCAACTGGATATGCCACTGATATGGTGCGCTAAAGATCGCAGATGCGAAGAGGTTATGCCCTCATGTGCGCGTCGTTCATGTCGCTACATATAAAGAAGGAGAGAATGAGCCGGTGTACGTCGACGAACCCGACTCAATGACGCACAAGGTAATATGTTCCGCACGTCCCAGCGTCTCAAATTTTTACTCGGACATGATAGGTATCACTGGATCACTATCGCCGGGAGAGCATGAAAATCATCAATATTTTCAAAGAAGGGCTACCTGGTGCTGAGATCGGTACGTACGTTCTATAACTCAACCGCCTTCGACACCTCATGCCATGTGCGGATAGAGAAAGCCTCAATCGACGAGGCGTTCATAGACTTAACACAACCGGTTCGAGAGGAGATTCTCCGTCGATATCCCAACTTAGCCGAAGTCCCTGAGGGCGGAAGTCTGGATACACCTCTTCCTGCACCGCCAACGGTGTTGTGGGAGGATCTTGGAGCGCTAGTTCCCATCGCCCCCGATGCTGAACAGTCTGAAACGCATTCCGAACCCGATTCAAAAGAGAAGATTAGCCAAGATGCAACAGTCGATGTTCCTACCGTTCCATCTTGGCACGACCTCGCTCTCTCGATCGGGGCATCGCTAATGAAACCGACGAGAGAACGAATCCATGGAGAACTTGGCTATACTACCTCAGCCGTTAGTTGGAAGGCCTTCGCAATACTGGCAATCTGAACTGAATGATTATGTTAGGGCATTGCTCGAAACAAGTTTCTTGCTAAGGTAAGTTCATCGTCTTAGATGAGCTTTGTTTATTTTGCTCAATGGATTCGTAGTTAGTCGCATCCTACAAGAAACCTAACACTCAAGTATGTTTGTCGATTACGAGTCTCGAGGTCCTGACGCAGAGTCATCTCTAGAGTATCCTCCGGAACGCCGCCATCCCAAATTACCTGCGACCTATGGAATTTCAGAAGGTACATTCGCTACGACAGAGCTTCCTGTAGCCCTATAAGCGCTCTATAGATCCGATTTCTTGGCGGAAAACTCGGAACAGAACTTGCAAACGAATATGATGTGTCCACGATAGGAGATCTCCTGTGAGTAAGATGTCCACTTCGTCAAAGACACTTGCTCCTGCTGATTGGCGTAGCAAGGTTCCCTTAGGTATAGAAAGGACACGCATTTTAGGCCAAGTCAACTGACGGAAAAATCAGAAGATCTGCAAAACAAGTTCGGAGAGGGTAGTATCTGGGTGTATGAGGTCCTGCGGTATGTCATGAACAAAGATTCGCACAGCTCACCGTCTGACTGTGCTCCAGGGGCATTGATCGAAGCGAAGGTAGGATCCATTTCAAGTTGCAGATATATGTCTGACAAAGATGTCAAGTTAAAGAGAAGGCTACTCTCAATAAGAGCATGGGTGCCTCAAAGAACCTGGGCAAACCGGTGACCAAGCGGGAAGACGGATACCATTGGATCAGGTTGATGGCTTCTGAACTCGCCTTCCGACTTCTCGAACTTCGTGAAACCTATCCCGGCGTATGGCCCAAGACTATAGTACTTCACATCCGACAAGGTTCGTCCACAAGTTCGTAGCTGTACACGTTATTGAGTTTAACTCGGACGTGTTTCTCTGTGATAGGATGGCAAACGTCACGCTCCAAACAGGCACCTTTCCCGTTTGTTCGCAACTTGACAGCGGACGATATATCGAAGGCCGGAGACAAGCTGTGGGATGAGCTCGTCGGCATCAACTCCACCTCTATTAACATCACGAATCTGGGCTTGGCATTTGCAGGCGTCGAAGCGTCAAGTGCCGGACAACGACACATCGATAACTTTCTCCAATCTCCGGACAAACGAGCCCAAAGTCCACAGAAACGCAAGCGTAAGGAGTCGATTTCTGTTCCGGGAGATCAGGATCTAGCGAAGGCGGATACCCAGTGGACGTGTCCAGAGTGTCGGAAAGTGGTCACTGTTCCAGAATCTGATGACCCATTCACGGTTCCGGGGGAAGCATTGGCTACGCTCAAGACGATACACGAGGACGAACACATGGCGCAAGACCTTGCCGAGCGGTTCGCTAGGCAGGAGGCAAGGCAAGAGAGCTCAAGAACAAACGTCAGACCTCCGGCGAAGAAACGGAAAGAAGGCGGAATACTGAAATTCTTCCAACCCAAATGAATGCATTTCATAGCCAAGCTGTTGATTATTTATACATTTTGTACTACCATTACTAGGATAGTGTCCATTCCGTGCACCCTGTAAACTTTTACCTACTTTGGGTTCGTTCGGCAGAGGATAAAAGCGTTGTTTATTCGCGTGATCGTGCCTGACACCAAACACAGGAAGGCAGTTATTTAATTTATTCGTTTTATCCGAGAATTTCTGTGAGGAAAACTGATCGCGGTTCAGAAGTTGCTCTGCGAGTGATCGTGACTCAGTGCTGCCCAAATCGAACGCACCGCGGTGCACGATGGCCTCAGAAGCGTTCTCCCTTTACTTAGCTCACTCAACACAGACGGAAACCTTCCGCCAAAAGCTACTCGCCAAGGACGGGTATATTTATGTGTTCCTGGACAAGCTTGTTATCGCGGCTATGGTCTTTTTGGAATATCCGACAAAACTCCACTCCTCCAGAACGAACGTCGAGCAATGCGATCGGTTATGAGCCCATGGGAACACTGTCCGAGCACACATCTAGATAATAAGATAATGGTCTTTATAGGACCGAGCATGAGGTACACTCGCTCGTCTTGGTGACCGGCGGTATTCAGCAGTAGAGAAACGGGGGGCTGTCTGAATTGGCCACTGGGGTGTACGAATTATTTAGGCTAGTGTTTACGCCCTACAGAAACGCTCAGTGTTCGCGGCGATGGACAGATGAAGATGCTACGATGTGACGAGGTAGAGCCATCGGACACAGCAAAGTGATACAGCGGCGCTCGGCTGAGATGGATAGGCTTCCATCCGGACTTAGCCGTACAATAGTAAAGGGATCAATTCGGTCGCCCCCTCTTCTCATCCATCCACCACCTTCTCCTCCTTCACAATGTCGAGAGTGAGTATTTCTGTTTATTGCGGCTCTATCTTGATCTCACTCGTCGCTAGTCTGCTGCTCAGGCTTCGTTCCTTCGCGAATACAAGCTCGTCGTCGTCGGTGGTGGTGGTATGAGCCTTGTCTCTCGTTCTCTGCAATCAAAATCTCACTCGCTTTTCTCTTGTGCTGCCTAGGTGTTGGCAAATCCGCTCTGACCATTCAATTCATCCAAAGTCATTTCGTTGACGAGTATGACCCTACTATCGAAGGTCAGCCGACCGCTAGGCAACCATTATCTGATCAAACAGCTCATCTCGCACTCGACAGATTCTTACAGAAAGCAATGTGTCATCGATGATGAAGTTGCCCTTTTGGATGTGTTAGATACCGCTGGGCAGGAAGAATATGGGTGAGCTCGTCTCGCAGCCCGATTCCCACGCTTATTGCTAACACGACATCGGCAGCGCAATGCGAGAACAGTATATGCGAACGGGAGAAGGATTCTTGCTTGTCTACTCGATAACGTCGCGGAACTCTTTCGAAGAAATCAGCACTTTCCATCAGCAAATTCTTCGAGTAAAAGACAAGGATGCGTTCCCGGTTATCGTGGTAGCCAACAAGTGTGACCTTGAATATGAGCGACAAGTCGGCATGAACGGTGCGTTTTTAGTGTTGTTTCAATCAACATTGTGACTCATCCTTCGTCAGAGGGCCGTGACCTGGCCAAGCACTTCAACTGCAAATTTATCGAGACCTCGGCGAAGCAGCGAATCAACGTTGATGAGGCCTTTTCGAACCTTGTTCGAGAGATTCGCAAATTCAACAAGGTATGTAAGCCCAAACCCGACGGAACTCCCGGCCTGATCTCTTTACAGGAACAACAGACCGGACGTCCTGCGACCATGGCTCCGAGCGGCCCTGTGGGTGCATTCGGTGGTCCCCCCGGCATGGAAGATGGACCTCATGACGCTGGTTGCTGCTCTGGATGTGTCGTTGTATAAAGTCTCGGTTACCTTCCTTTTGTAGATCCAAGGAAAATAAGCATGTTTACATGCGGGGACCCCGGCTGATCTTCCTTTCCTTTTCTTTGACTACAACATTCCTTCTCTGTTTTGGCTCTCATAGTAAATTCTCAACTTCTCTCTTTTATCTCACAGTTCGCTCGCTTTCTATGATATGTGGATCTCACCCGCTCTTGTTTTCCCTTCTGTATAAATTTCGAATCGAGAAATATAACAATGAAATGGTCTTTAGAGTTGGCTAGTTACCAACAATCAAAACAACAAGATATATTCGACATGACCAGCACATTACTTTTTACTGGATTAGGTAAACAGTAATGCTTATCTACGCTTTAGGATTACCAAGAAAACAAAGAGGTTAGTTTCACTTTAGAAGACAATTGCGACAATGCATTATAATGAACGAAGTTGCGTGGATAGCCAAGAGAGCAGAAGAAATACAACGAAAGATGCACCGCTCTACTCTTCAACGAGAGAAAGTTGCAAAGGCATCCTTTGAGATCGGGTAGGGTCGCCGTCTACCACAGGAATGGTGACAAGCGCCAGTTCACGCTTGATTCGGATGCCGGGTGGTATCGAGAAACGGAACGTTTTGAGGAGTTCGATGAGGAACATTTGGAACTCGATTAAGCTAAATATTATTCAGTTCGACGTTCTGCATTCGGGTTAGATCTCAAATGGTACGCACGCGAAGCGGTAGCTATGAAAAGAGGAATAAGGAAACGTATAAAATGGTCATCGCGAGAGGAAGGACTGACCCTATGCAACCACGAGGCCCGCTCAAGAAAGTTGCTCTTCATATAATATTCAAGACTTGCACGTTCAGAGACATTTCGGACTCACAAGTTAGCGTACATGCCCAAAGTCGCATCGTGCGATATTTTACGCTCTTTTGCCCATCTCGAAATATTAAACAAATGAGCATCAGGACCCCATACCGATTCCAACCTGTTCTCAAATCAACCTCAGATATCCCACGGAAGAAAAGAGAGTATCGTACCGATTATAGCCTGCTGAATTGGCAATGACTATCGTATCGGCTGGTATTAAGATTTCATTAACGACCTCCCCTGATACGGTTGTGATACTCTGTGCAAGAGGCACGATTGAATCTTCTGCTGCTTTCCGCAGGGACATGGGAAGTGCAGGATGGAATCTCAGCGTTTCCTAGTGCACCCTGCATTAGCGGCGACTCCAGAAATGTAGAGGTAATATACCTTCATGACGGCGGTGGTGAGGGGCATATTATCCAAATCGGTAGCACAAAGGTCGGTATCTCCACGAGCATGGGCAGCGGCATAGGTTTCTCTGATCTCCTCTCTTACTTTATCCTGCAACTCAGAATCCTGAGCAAGCTCATAAAGAGCCCAAATAGCAGTGTTTGCGACCTACAACTTCAGTAAGTCCAAGCGGCACGACACAATCAGGAATTCAAAAGGAACCCACGGTTTCTTCCCCTGCTAACATAATCGTTGACACCTGTGAGTAAACCTCCACAGGGGTCATCTTCGTCTGAGGGTCCTGAGAAACATTTGCGTGAACTGAATGACAGAACGGCACATCGGCGTCAATGACGGAAGAATGCGGATCAAAAAGAAGTTAAGAACCTACCAATTTGAGAAAGAACATCTTTTTCCGACTCCATGCCGCCCTTGAGTACTTCAAGTTTTCTTTCGACGAGGTCTTTAGCGAGTCCGAGTGTTAAGGCACGGTTCGTTCGTAGTTTTCGCATTGCCTTGGTGGGCAGTTTGTCGAATAATCGGAGAAGAGTGACGGGCATGTATTGGAGAATGGCATCAACGACGATGGAAAGGGGGCCCCGAGTCATGGAGTCAGCTCTGCACTCATTCGTTAGCAGAAGTGGAAAAACAAGAGGAGAAGACATGCAATAAGTTATGATAGCTGCGCGCCACTGCGTTCTCGTCAGAAAGGAGGGAATTGAAAGGGTGTCCGAAAGCAGCTAACGAAATAGGTTTTTGAGTTAGCACTGTCGAAAAAGGAATAGAGGCGACCAGAACAGAACCTGTGCCGATGATATCGAGTGCAGCCTTATGAAGCCATGGACAAATATCTTCAACGACGTTTTCCTCGTTCGTAGAGAACTTGTTTTGCAATTGACTTGCCAGCTAATAGGGGTGAATTTAGCCAGGGACAGAGCGGGACGATGTGAACGGACCATGCGAGCCGTCTCCTGGAAGCAAGGGAATAGGGCCCTTAGTTGGCTTGCCGCGAACGAAGGTTGCATGACCGTTCGATGGCGCTTGTGATCAGGTCCTTGATAACGATGTAGGTCCGTTTGAAGTGTAAATCCTGTGGCATGTGTCTAACCTTCTGCCCAGAATATTCCTTGTCCCATGAGTATCCTTGCGAGCTCTTTGTGCTCGGGTGCACGAGGGAAAAGCTGAGGATTTCCCAAGACAAACTGAAGAGCTTTCTGGTCCGCGACCACCAAGCGACGTTCCTGAAGTGGGGAATGAGCTCATAAGATCGCGATAAGGAATAAATGAGACTGACGCCAAAGCAATTCATGAGTTTATAGACAGAGCCATAGAGCTTTTGCCACTGGAAAGCACGGACGCCATATTCTCCTAGAGAGAACTCGCGCATGTTGCCTGATTTTAAGATAAGACAAGAAGATTGGAAATGAAAAGCGGATCTAGGGCTACCGTATAGCCATGAGGTGGACAAAGGACCGCGGATGTTGGCAAGCGAGTTGGATTTTTGATAGTAAAAGAAAACAGAGGTTGAGAGAGTGAGGACAAGGCCAGCGAGAGCGAAGAGAAGGAGGGTGAACATGGTGGTGGGGAAGAGAGCGTGGGCCGGGGTGGAAGGGATTAGTACAGGCCCATAGCGTCAAAAGGTGGTCCAAGGTGGCCGTGGGAACGCTGTAGAAATGCTTGGAATAGACGCGCATTGATCGACGGAACTTCTTTTCTGCGTTCAAACGGGAAACTCAATTCGAATTTGGCATCTCCGGGAGTCGCCGTGCTGTCTCTGGTAATGCTCTGCCTTGGCCGTACAGTGGCTCAGCTGGCAAGTGTTTGGGAGGACGAGTGAGACGACATGCAGGCCTCGTCATTCCCTTCGCTTGTCGGCCGATAGTCCACGCCAATTACGTCCTTAGCCGGATGTGGGGGGCAGGCCGCCCTGCGTGTTCCTTGCGTGCTAGAAATTTGCCCGAAAAGCTGACTCATGTATCTGGCACATCTGCTTCTGCGGGAGCCGGCTGACATAGATTCGATGTTGTCAACGAAGAGCAGGCCTTCCTTCTTCGTTGATCGTGCATCATGAGCTAGTCCAGATCTTCCACTCGTCGCAGCGTGCTCAGATTTTGGGGGCCACTGCATGCGACGCACCCTCTCTCTTTCATCCCGTTCTGGCAATATTGCTGCCTCATTTTTGACCAGCAAGATCTCGCAGATTCAGATCGCTGCGTGGATGTGCCTGCTGTTCAGGGTCGCGTAGCTCGCTTAATTTTTTGTTAGATCGAGATCTTGTGTCTGCCGTCACGCGGTTGTCACGGACTGTCACAGAGCGCGTGTCAGCCGAGCCGATTCCGACGATTTCGTCACCACCAAGTCGTGCCTTGCGCTCTCGCTCCCAAGACCGTCAGTCGCAATGTCGTCCCCGCCTCTCCGTCTTAGTCTAGACCCGCCTTTGCGCGCCCCTGTCTATTTCTGCCTATTCAACATGGCCTGGACGTGGATCGCCTCCTTGGCCACCGGCAACGTCTCCCAAGTAGACAGAGTGTGGACTTTCTTGTTCGTTTCTCCTCTCTCGTCGCCTAGCCTGCACCTCATCCCATGAACCCAGACCCTTAATTTACACATCTTGGTTTACGTTCTACCCGACCTTGGACTCTGCTCCTTTTCTCTATCGAGTTCATGGCGTGAGCTCCAGAGCGGCAATGATGTTTCTCCTTCAGGTGAGTCTCGAGACCTCTAGCGCGACCTTGTTTCACCTAATATCGTCCCACCTCAGTCTCTTTGGATGTTCCGGTAGCTCATTCGCTTGTCGGCATCCCTATCTAGAATTCTAACGTCTGTCGTGTGTTACCAGTCTGAGCTACAACACCTGGCGTCGTGGCCTCTTTTCATTGTGGGTTTTGCCGCTCCCCGAAATGGCCGAATTGTGCTAGAACCTCTCTTAGGTCAGAGGAAGACTACCGCTGGGCCATCCTGCGACGTAAAGTGCCTGCATGGCTATTCCAAATCATCAACCTTTCCTTCATAGGTCGGTTTTTCGATCTTCCCCCTGTTCGTCCCATGACGTCATCCTCTCTTTCTCCAGTGATCATCCAGAATATTATCTTGTTCATGCTCGGTCTCCCGACCTATCGCGTTCTAGTCGAAGAAAACGGACCGCTTTCGACACCCGACTACATATTGTTTTCTCTTGGGATCGTCACCTTGGCGCTTGAATTCACCGCTGACAACCAACAATGGTCTTTCCATGATTTCAAGAGTTCTGGGGAACTCAGTGGAACGCAATGGCCAGGTGCCAACATTCAATGGACCGAACATGATAGAAAAAGAGGCTTTGCGAATCGCGGATTGTGGGCATGGTCCCGTCACCCGAATTTCGCGTGCGAGCAAACATTTTGGGTTGGGCATTCTCCTACCACGTTATGCAACCCGCTGACTTAGTTTCCTAGATCATCCAATCCTTGTTCCCTGTTCTAGCCTCCAATAAGCTTGATCCATTGTCTCCCGATGTCGTGACGCCTCTTTGGGCGTTGGTGCCTTCTCTCACTTTATGCATGTTGTTCTGGGCGTCGACTCGTTTTAGCGAGTCTATTTCCCTCAGCAAATACCCGATCGAATACAGCGCGTACCAGGCGCGCGTTGCTATGTTTGTCCCATTCGTCACACCAGCTCTCAAACTCTACCATTCTTGGAGAGGAGACAACGAAAGACTGGAGCGATTGATTTGGGAAGAGCCCGCAAAACAGGACTAATGTGCCTCTCGGCTTGCTCCAGTAATTAAAAATGTCTTCTTGTGTAACAAAAATAATCGCTACAATGTAGTAATCGCAACATACACGATTTAGTGTTCTGCTGTCCAATTGTCCGGTCGAAAGTTCCTCAAAGGTCACAAATACATCAATGCGAGAAGCGCGACACACAATGATAATAACAGCGTGCCAGACGCAGTTTGATGTCGTGCCGTGTCCGACGACGGGGCTGGGGCGGCGCTGAATTTAGATGAAATGGTAGAAAAGTCAGACAGAATACCGCGTTTCAGACGCGACGTAAAGCTTACGAGGTGCTTCCGGAACTCGACGAAGGTGGAACGGTGCTTTCGACGCTCGTGCTCGTGCTCTTGCTCGTGCTAATACTCGTGATAGTCGAGCTCGGATTATTCCCGTCTAAACTATTTGCGTTGCCGACTGTGGCATTCGACGAGAAGGCTTTAGTCGTGTTGCCGGCCAACGTCCAGGAAATACCACCCATCACGTGTTGCAGATAAAGATCATCCTAAATGAAGCAAGGCGCGTGTGCATGTCAACAAACAACTCTTTACTTCAAAACATCGAGAAAGAACAAGACCTCCCAAGTTTGGTTCAAATGACCTAGACTTGTGTACCAACTGCGTCCAGCTGTCTCGGTTTCTTGCGACCCTGCGCCTCGTTCTTGATACCAAGCTGTGAGATCAACATTTCAGAAAGGAACGTTCTACGGGGACTTTTCGCTGCGTACCGATAGGGTGGGGCGTGCCCTGATCGAATTTTCGGACGCCATCATCTAACATCAGATCCAGAGATCAGATACCCGGATCGGCCGACGGCGGAAGCTCCGACACCCGCCTGTGTATGTACTCTCGTCAACCGTAAGCACAACCACGGCCCCGACCGACCGTGGGTCGCTCTTGAAGTTGTAAAATTCGTCTTGAACGGGCCATCGAGTGGGGAGCATACTGGTGCTCGGATGTGTATTGTCCAATACGACTACGGTCTGTGAATTGAAACATTTGCGAACGACGAGTCATATAGTGAGCGTCCGGAGTCCGGAGATGGAGGTCGTAGCAGTGGCGTACCCCGTTCTGGAGCGCGGGGTGATAATCAAACCAAGCGCCTAAGACGGCTGTCAGGGATACGGTGCCACTAGTCAAAGGGATGAAACTCACCGAGCTCCTCCATGTAAAAGGTAGTGTTTCTAAGCGTGTCCGAAGCGCTATGGATACCGACAAAGTTGCCTCCTTGGTTGAGATAGGTTTGGAAAGCAGCCTTGCCGGACGCGTCAAGCACTGTTCACGTCGGGATGACGTGCGAGGCGCTCGTTAGACCAATCCGAAAGCTTCAACGGGCGGAACTGTGGACTCGCCTTCGCCGGTAGTGCTCAAGAAAAGGATAGCATCTAATTAACAAGCACAGCAAGAGCGTTTGTACGACGTGGAGCGGGACGTTCGGGATTCCGTACCGTACTGACTGAGGTTGGCTGTTGTGAAGAAATTCTGGTCTTCTGTATTGTCGAATATGATGGGGGCTGCAGTTCAGGTAGTTTCACGAGTACCAAAGAGACATGGTTTCAGAAGAGCGTCTGCAGCTTCGTGGTTGGGCTACGAACGAGAATTGCTAGGACCTTTCTGCTTCAAAGCATTTATGGCTGTCGGGATAGAATCATGTCGAAAGTCTCTCGTGGCAGAATAGATCAATATTCGAGCAGTGTGTTGGTTGTTCCCCTGCTCGAAGGACATTCTTGCTTGAAGAATGGTGAGCACGACGAGCACCACCAGGTGAGAGAGCCAGGCCATGAAAGCCATCACGTGACCAGCTGGCATGCTACTCGTCACCACCACGCTCGTTGAGCGCTGTGCGCTGATTCGCTCTGACGTCGTCTGGGATTACAAGACACTGTGGATAGCGCTCGCTGCTGAGACCTAGGATCACTTGTGTTGTATCATACGCTATTTTTGGATGAACATCCATTTGCTATGTTCAACGAGTCTAGTGATTATCCCTTGGCTATTATTCTAGGTTGCAGGTCATCCACCTAATTTGGAGAGGTTGGCAGCCAGTGCACCCATCGCATGCCCTCATAAATCGTACGATGAGATGAAAATCTCTGTGCGAAGCTACCCTTTTTCTTGGAAATGGGTCTTGTCCTCAAAATGCAGCATGCATGATCGGCGGCACATCATTGGCGAGCCGCGTTGGAGCCGGATCTGCGTCCGCTGCAGACCCAGACGACGACCTCACTTTCATATCGGGATCTAAGCGTCCGGGAAGTGGATTGCTATATCTCAAACCGTCGGACGGCTTATGAGCTCCTTCCGGAAACAACGGCAGTAGCACAATTGCCTCCAACGTCGTCTTCGTGGTCAATTTCCCCATCAGGTGTGACGACGATCACGGCTCTAGCGATTCACGTCTTACAGTCTCCTAAAGTCTGTTTCCTGGCTCAACCTTATCAGGAAACACCGGGGATCCGCGCTTATCGATCAAGATTTTGCACCATCTCATTTTCATCAGGCCGACTCCTGCCATGCGTTGATTTAGGGTGTGCAATCGACCAGTTTTCCTCGTGTCAAGGGTCGCAACTTTTCAGATTTACTTTGCGACCCTGAGTTGAACAGCACACCTGGCATCTCAGGTCGACCTGGGCATCACGGCGGAGGACCACATTCAATATGCAGATGTGCGATATCCGGCACGCATGATGCCCAGCTGCGCAAACATCCTCGGATAAAACTGTGGTCAAAATTTTGGGTTACCTCCTTCCTTGATAAGATATGCCATTCTGGGAAGCTGCGTCATTCAAGCCCACCCGTCTTTTTCGCCGGATGTCAGTCGGGAGATCTGAGCCCAGATCTCCTGCAGAGTTTCAGGCCCCAGTCGGTGCCAGCGGCCTGTCAATCCTGTTTTAGATCTCAAGCAAGCCTTGTAATCGCACAGGATTCGGTGGTGACGCAGAAGAGCTTTGTCCGAGGCGCGCTGGGTAGCTCGGTCAGGTTTTGCTACAGGTATCGTACTTCATTTCCAAAAGCTCGAGAATTCATGGACTAATCAATTCGTCCTTTGATTCCAACATGCTAGCCCATGTGGGTGCAATGGGCAGACACTACTCATACGTTCTCTACGTAAAGTCAACGAATGACTCAATAATCACCAGATGAATTATATCCGAGCCTTCGGCTTTCCTTTCCCATCCGCGGGATGCCGACCGAAACCTAGCCGTTTCCATGCTCAAAAGCTTCTCGGAACGTCTTTTACTTTTGTAGGCGTCAGCGAGAAAATTTCAGCGCGTAGCAGAAACGCGTGGGTTTAAGTCTCAATTTCCGGATCCGACACGTGCCCTGGATATTCTGCCCGGAGCGCTTGCCCTTCTCTAGGAACTTTCTGTCAGAGCTCTAAATATTCCGCCACTGCGCCCTCCCTTCGTCTGTTACGATCTTTTATTCAATTGCCGTCCACTCCCGAGATCTAGCTCAGAACGGAGCCTCATGCTCGCTTCCTGGGCGCTCGCTGGAATTACTTGCGTTCCTATACGCCTGTTCCTGTTTAGGATCTGCGAACCCAATGGGAGGCCATGAAGCTTACGCCGAGGCGGTCGTCACCCTCGACAGAACGTAAAATTTTGGCACCCGGCTAAGCCGAATGGAACGAGGCTCATTTTCAAGGTTATTTGCTCATTTATCCCTGTCAATCGAAGCGTCCCGTCTTTAAAAGGCGGACCACGAGAGGTCGTTCCTCACCACTCACCACCCACCACTCACCACCCACCACATTCCACAACCCTCTCTCGCTATGTCCACCACCACCACCACCGTCCAACTCCCTGATCTCCTCGCAGGCTGGCCCATGCAGCGCACCATCAATCCTCACTATGAAGAGGTCGCCACCGAGAGCGCAGACTGGGTCGAAACCTTCGACCCATTCGACGCTAAATATCTCGCTATCTTCAGAAAGTGCAAATTCGGTCTCATCGCATCACTCGCCTACCCCAATGCCAGCCCAGAAATTCTGCGCACCGGCTGCGACCTCATGAATGCTTTCTTCGTGTTCGACGATATTAGTGACGAACAATGCGCATCCGATGTGCAAAAGGGAGCCGATATCATCATGGACGCAATCCAGTATGTAATACGGTCTTTCTCGCCATTTCCTCGCTTACTATGTGAGCAGCAACCCATATGACCCACGACCTGAGGGCGATAGTGTACTCGGAGAAGTGTATCAAAGGTGAGCCCTGACCTTCCGAGATTGTCTCAGACCTTTCCTCATCTATTATCCGGTTGTCAGTTTCTGGTCCAGGGCCCTCCTCTCTTCCTCTCGCTCCGCCGCCCACCGCTTCGTCGATCACTTCCAAAATTACGTTGACTCCGTTGTCCAACAAGCAGCCGATCGCGACTCGAACCACATCCGTAGCATCGAAGACTACCTCATCTTGCGTCGCCACACCATTGGAGTCCTCCCCTCCTTCGACATCCTTCAGATGGACAAAGACCTTCCTGATCACGTGGTCTACCATCCCAAGGTTCTCGCGCTGGTCGAGCTCGCCACTGACATGATCATCTTGGCCAACGTATGTTCATTCCTTATCCTTCGTTTGCTTACATCTAATATTTCTTCAGGACATATATTCCTATAATGTCGAGCAGTCTCGAGGAGACGACGCCCATAATCTCGTCGCCGTCGCTATGCAAGAGCAGAACCTCGACGTTCAGGAGGCTATGGATTACGTCGGCCGACGCTATTACGGACTGCGGGACACCTTCTTAGCCGGGTTTCATGATTTACCCTCTTGGTCACCGAAAATTGACTCGGAATTAAAAGATTACATTTGGGGTGTCGGCAACTGGGTTACCGCCAACGTGGAATGGAGCTTCGAAAGTGAGAGATACTTCGGCACACGTGGCCCCGAGATAAGGGAGCACAGATCTGTCGCCCTGCTTCCTCGACGAGTCTAACTCGTAGACACTATCTATCAGGTTCCCTTCCTTTTCTTATTATTTGCTCTGTCCTCGCTTTTCTCGCTTTCGCTTCTTTGCTATCACTGTTTATAGTCTCTGTTCATACGCACTACATACTAGTAGTACATGCCTAATGTGTTCTTGTAGCACCTCGGTGTCTTAGGGCGTTTATATAGCCCAATAGCTCTAGTACTTTTTCTTATAGTTCTGCTTTCGGCCTAATCATTAGCTAGTTTGTCCTTTTCTAATAATAACTTGTTGATTCTTTTGATGATAGCCGGGTTTTCAAAGACATCAAAGCAAGGGATTGCATGTAACATTTCAAGACGAGCGACACTGAGAACAACTACTCTAAACAAAAATCCATTTCCCCGCCCTACTGATTCTGTCTGCCAAGTCTTCATCCGAACCCGTCGCAAGAACAGTTTTTAAGTCGATTCCGGCGGCCGGGAGCTGCTCAGAGTGAGGTGTTTGAGGCGGAGTGGCGATGGGAGAATCTGGTCCGGCGGCTTCAGATTCTGTGGGCCAGAGAACACCAAGTCCAGTTCCTCCAACCGAGGTAGTGTAAGGCTTATAACCGGCTTCGATCAAGGACTTTTGTACATCCTGTAAAGCGGATTCTTGGAATGCTGAGGAGAACGATTAGAGAAAAACTCGCTGCAGTCGAATATGTTGTATTTACCATCGGGGACCAAGGTAACAGCGCAACCGCCACCTCCTGCTCCAGTAAGTTTAGTTCGCAATCCGTGAGGTTCCCGAGTCTTCGCTCGAATATCCTCCAGGACGGGATGTGAGACACCGAGAACGACCAAATGGTCGTGGTTCTTTTCAATGAGATGCTGTAGAAAAGTGACGTTGTCAGGAGTGAAGTAAATACGAGGAGTGCACGAGCATACCTCAAGCTCAGTAAATAGGCCAGCACGAGACAGAGCCGGATCAGCAAGGGATGCTTTTGCTCTGTCGCTGATCTCCTGAATAGACCGCAGAACCCCGTCAACGAGCTCAGGTTCCTGAGAGAATTAATTCAGAATGCCACTCAATAATTGAGGTGGCTGAACCAAGTACCTGGGCCTTTTTAAGCGCTACGCCCTCTACCAACTTCTTTGTATTCCTCGAGACCCTTGAGTCGGTAAGAAGGAACCGGACAGACTGGAACCTGATCGAAGACGTTAATCTTTGCCGACAGTTTCTATCAGAATGAAACGTACCCTTGGATTTTTTCCATGCCTCCCTGACGACCGAATCCAGATCTGGTGAATGCTAGTGCACCACCAAATACGGCAACCGAATTGTCGACGCCGCTTGGATTACCATGGAGGATTTTTTCGCCCGTGAATGCCCAGCGATTTACTTCCTCCGCATCTTCGGAAGAAATTGAATGAGAGAGTGTGGACACTGAGATGTGGCCGGTTTTGAGGAGTAAAGAAGATGCGACGCAAGTAGAATAAGAGGCGGATGAGCCAAGACCAGCTCCCAGTGGTAAAGTCGATCGAACTGTCAAGTGAAGTGAGGGGCTATGGGACGGCATTAGCACGGTGACCTTGATTTTCGGATAGAGTGACATACCGATTTTCAGGGCTGGCCAAGATCATATAGATGTACAAGAAAACTTGAGCTGCGGAGACTGCTCGGGCTCGTGCAGGTGTCTCATTCTGGTCATGATGAAGCAACGATTGTTGGATGGCCCCCAATAATTTTGCATCTAACACATCGGGGGTGGGAACGCTTGTGGGCACGGCGTCCCAAGGCAGATCCTTGTCAATAACCCAAGTTTGGTCAAAGTGATCGAGCTCGTCGAACGGGAATGTGAGTCTCAGTTGACCCGCAGGAAGAGGTGTCGTGTGCCCATAACAACGAAGATCCACGGCGGCTGCTATGGCAGTCTGGATACCGATTGAGTCAAGAATAGTAAATGTATAACGAAATTGCTTACGACACCATGTACAACGGCGTGTTCACCGAACAGGATGACTTTTCCTGGAGCGCTGACCAAGAGTTCTTTTCTCCGTTGGTCCCTTTCGAGGCCCAGACTGTCGCTATTGCTTTCGAACTTGAGCTTCTCGACGGCACGGCTGACGACCGTGTCCCTCGCTCCGCCCGGAAGAATTCTGCTGATTCCAATTCCGTTCGTAACATCTTCTTCCTTGATAGCTCCAGCCTCGAGGAGGGCAGTCTCGAGATCCGCAAGAAGATCGGCTGGATCTTCGATACCCACACAAAGCCTAATTAGATCTTCAGGCAGGCCCCGTTCCTTTCGGACCTTCGGGTCAATAGATGCATGGCTCATGACGCAGGGCATGCTGATGAGAGAGTTCACGGCTCCAAAAGACACGCTGATGCCCCATAGACGAGTGGCTCCCACGATCCTTTCGCTCAAGGCGGTATCGCCAGTCGTGAAACTGAGAACCGCGCCAGGGCCATTGGCGATACGCTCGTGAATCTCACGGCCTGGGTGATTCGCCAAGCCCGGATAGTTGACCTTGAAGCCAAGCTGGTCCAAATACGACGCTACAGACATAGCG
The DNA here is from genome assembly GCA_001630475.1 of Sistotremastrum niveocremeum HHB9708. Classification (NCBI taxonomy): domain Eukaryota; kingdom Fungi; phylum Basidiomycota; class Agaricomycetes; order Sistotremastrales; family Sistotremastraceae; genus Sertulicium; species Sertulicium niveocremeum. The sequence goes on along the minus strand of KV419410.1, from coordinate 380,827 downwards.
GTTGATTGTTGGCGATCCATGCGGATGGCTAATGTTTTTGTGCCCCGCAGCAGCAGGAAGGAGTCGAAGGGAGTAAGAGCATTCCCAGAGGCGTTAATAACGAATGCCATTTGCTACATTTGGGATTAGTTACGCGAGATAGGCATCGACTGCAATACATACCTTGGCAAGATCATCCTTGTTGCACACAATGACACCTGCCATGAGGTCGTGATGGCCGCTAAGATATTTCGTAGCGCTGTCATAAACGATGTCTGCGCCATGCTCGAGGGGCCTCTGCAAGTAAGGGCTCATCATGGTATTGTCAACCACAATGACAGCCTGGGGTGCACGTTCCTTGACATCTGCTGCTATTTTCTGAAGGTCGGCTATTTTGAGCAGAGGGTTGGTCGGACTTTCGAGTAACACCATGGCGGTGCCGGGTCCGAGCAGAGGTAACAAAGTGGTAGGATCTGTAGTATCGACGTGGTGGACTTTGACACCTCCATGGACCTTCAAATAGGTCAATAGTCGGTTGGTTCCGCCGTACAAGTCGTCTCCTGCGACCACTTCGTCACCAGGCTTTAGCATCCTCGTAATTACGTCGAGCGCCGCCATGCCTGAGGACACAGCGAAGGCATGTCGAGCACCAGAAATCTTTGCCAGATGATGCTCCAGGTGTGTCCTGGTAGGGTTTCCAGATCTCGAGTAGTCATATTCACCACCAACGCCTTTGAAGGTAGCAGATTGGTAAATCGGCACAGACGATGCGCCGTGCTGATCTTTGTGGCCGGCGTCTGGGCTATCGATGGTAACGCATTGAGTAGAGAAGTGATAGTTTCTTTTGAGGTTAAGATTTTTAAGAGCGGGCGAGTCGGGCTCTGGAGTTGGTAAGTTGTGATCGGCCATGGTGAGAGTCATAGGAGGAGTTCCCCATTGTTATATAGAAATGCACAAGCCAAAGAGATGGCGTGAGCACCGTGAGAATTCGCTTCGGACGAAGAAACCCGTTTCACAAATATGAAATCCAAAGCGCCTTCAAAACTACTCGTACACATGATTGATACATAGATAGTACAGTTAGCCGCTAACAGCAGCCACAGCGACAGAGGCTACAGCCACGGCAGGTGCAGTTGCCGCCGATTCGACAATCTTTTCGGCGACGGTCGAGGGCTCGGCTTCGACGGTTGTTGAAGCTGGAGCGCTCTCGACAGTCTTCGCTTTCTCTGGCTGTTCCAGCTTAGCCTTTTTCTTCTTCTTGAGTAGACCTAGGCAATGCGATAGATTAGGATTGGAGGAAAAGACTAAATGAAGAGCGCTGTCAAACATACCTGCAGTAACGGCGTTCCGTACACTATCCACAATCTCTTTACTCTGTTCGAGGTACTCCGTGTCGTCCAAACGTCTCTTGACACCAGTTATGGGCTCCCCGGTGGCAGGATCGATACCAAGCTTCCTTTCCAGTTTCTCGAGTTTCTCCTTCTGAGCTTCAGCTGCAGCTTTCTTCCGCTCAGGCTCGCTCTCGATGTACTCAGCAAGCCTTCAAGAACAAAATCAGTATACAATGGCATGGATAGCATGAGACACGATGCTCACTTCTTGGCCTCTTTCACGGTGCTCAGCCGTCTGCCACTTAGATCCCGACAAGAATCATTGTTGCTCGTCTTCTGGCTACTCATGCGGCCGCCAGCAGCTCGCAACTGCGATCCAAAACCGCCCTTTCCGCCATACAATCGAGGGCTAATCCGAAGAGAGACAAAGGAGTTCTCTTCGGCAAGAGATGACAGAGGAGTCGTAGGTGGGAGCGGCCTCCCGGAGAGCGAGCTCAGGAACAGGTCATTCCAGTTCAATTGCGGGTATCGAGCACATATCAGCTCGGGGATCTCGTTGAGCTCTGTATCTTCCGAGAGACTGAGCGAGACAGTTGGGAATGGTTGAAATGTGGAAACGAGAACGTTGACCGGAGACATGACTTCGATGCTTATATAAGCAATGCTCCCTGATACTAATATTACTACAAAATCTCCAAACATCTCTCCGGATGATAGAATGAAAATAGATGCCAAAAAGGGTGTACATCGAATGTAGATAATTCCTACAAGAGGCGTACTTTTAACCACATACATCACTTCGAGCGCAGTTCCACTTCTCCTGAAGTCTACTGCTTGTAATCCGGGCGCAGAGAACGCACGGTCTTGCCTAGAAAACAAAATAGTGGTCAGGACCAAATAGAATTCGGCGGTGGGCAATGAAACGTACCGGCTCTCCAGATCTCCTGCTCGTCGATCTCCTTCAGTTCACGGGCGAGATCCTCACGGTACGTCGATCTTCCATTGAATTCGAGGGATTTGCGAGTCTCAGTTCCGTTCTTGACAGACTCGTAGAGCTTCTCGAAGACGGGTCTGTTGGCAGCCTCGAAAATGGGAGCCCAGTCCAAAGCTCCACGACGAGCAGTGGTTGAGCATGCAGCGTACATGTAGTCCTTCAGTCAACGTTAATAATCGGAACGTATAATCGAAAGATGTGTTGTTTATACCATGCCGTGCTGGCCAATCAAGGGGAACAGGGATTGAGTGGCTTCCTCGACAGTCTCGTTGAAGGCTTCAGACGGGGAATGGCCATTCGCGCGGAGAACCTTGTACTGAGCAAGGAACATTCCCTCTGAGGAACGAATCAGATGCTAGAGCCTTCATGATACCGAGGACCAGAAACTTACGGATACCACCCATCAACTACGAAAAGAAGTTAGTTCGCGCAATGAATAAAAGACGACTACAACATACCACACCACGCTCGCCGTAAAGATCGGAGTAGACCTCCTTCTCGAAGGTGGTCTCGTACAGATAACCGGAACCGACAGCAATACCAAGGGCAATAGCCTTTTCCTTGGCCTTTCCGGTCACATCCTGGAAGACAGCAATGGAAGAGTTGATGCCACGTCCCTCCTTGAAAAGAGTGCGGACAGTTCGTCCAGAGCCCTTGGGTGCAACGAGGATGACATCAACATCGGTGGGAGGGACAACATGGGTATCCTCCTTGTAGACAACGGAGAAACCGTGGGAGAAGTACAGAGTCTTTCCCTTCGTGATGAGGGGTGCAAGTTGGGGCCAAGTGCTCGACTGAGCAGCATCAGAAAGGAGATTCATGATGATCGTTCCACGGTCAATGGCCTCTTCAATAGGGAAGAGAGTCTTTCCAGGGACCTATGTTCCAAAAGCAGGTTTAAATGACGCACGAAAAATCGTAAAAGCAAATTACTTACCCAGCCATCTTCAAGAGCCTCTTTCCAGCTCGCACCGTCCTTGCGGACACCAACAATGACGTTCAATCCATTATCTCTAGCATTGAGACCTTGGCCATGTCCTTGAGAACCATAGCCAATGAGAGCAAGAGTGTCGTTCTTGAAATATTCGTGAAGTTTGGGCAGAGGCCAGTCTGCTCTTTCGTAAACGACTTCTTTTGATCCAGCAAAGTCGAGAGTCTTGACACCACGAACGTTCTAAACAAACACGTCAGTCACATCCTCTACCTCTATCCACATTGACAGACCTCAAAAGTGGTTTTAGGCTTAGCAGCGACGGTGCTGCGAGCCAGGAGAGAGTAGCTTCTCGAGGCAGCCAAGGGGGAGACAGTCGAGCGTCCTACGGTGCGAGAGACGTTCTTGAGAGCTTTAGAGGATGTACGAGCTGCTAGAGAGGCCATTGTGGTTCGAGTCAAGTTGGGGTCTGTTCCCGATTGCCGAAAGAAAAATTGTAGCAGCGGGATTTCGGCCGAAACGCTCATGTGCTTTTGACTCGAAAGTCTTTTTGCCTTCCCATACTACAGATTTGAAGGTGACTCCACGAGTGTCGTCCGAACACGCACTTGTAATGCATAACATACATACATTACAAGTATTCCACACTGAACATAAATCCTATATATATACACATAACATAATTCATCCAAGGTCCAATTACAGTACCTAAGCCATACAAACGATTCTACATGATTATAGCAGATCATACAAATACATACATAATTCTTCCCTTTATATCACACAACGAGATAACCTCTATGGTATCAGAAAATGGTCTTCGAGATCGCAAATGAAAGGAGGGCCATGCAAAGAGCCAGCAGCGCTCTAAATCTCCACCAGTGGTCGGGCGGGCCTCTCCATCTACTAGGCTTCAACGAGGGATCTTGCTGAATCTTCTCCGAAGTCTCTACCGCCTCCCTGTAACAATCCACCATCTTCTCCATCGCCTCGTCCCACGTGCGTCCTTCGATACCCTCCGTGCATGCGCGTCTCGACATGATCTTCCGTAGCCGTCTGTCAAAGACCACTTTGGAGAGAAGGCCGGTATATGTCTCAACGGCATCTTTGAAGCTCTGCGATGTTGGATCTCGAAGGAGATCGCACCATTCTTCGTCTTTCTTCGATTTCGTCAAGAGAAGCCCAGTCCGCTCGTGAGTGACGAGATCTCGCGTTCCTTCGGCGTCGAGTCCAACAACCGGTAGTCCGGAAGCAAGAGCTTCGCAGACAACCTGCCCAAATGTTTCCGTGTACGACGGGAACCTGCACGGACGGTCAATAAGATGCGCGGGATCAAAACAGGCACCACTGACCCGAAAACGTCCGCACTCGCATAATGCTCTGCAAGTATTTTTGGATCATCAATATGGCCCGCAAATACCACATCAACATTTAATCGGGTGGCCTCGGCTTGCAACCCTGTTCTCGCAGGGCCATCACCGACAAAAACTAGCCGAGGTGGCACTGTCCAGCTCGGAGTGGACTTGAGGACTTTCGAAAATGAATGAAGGAGAAGCATGAGGTTCTTCTCGTGTGATCTAGGAAAACATAAGGGCGAAATCAGGCACAGGGTTGGAAACTACGTACATCCGGCCAACGTAGAGAACAACAATGGCCTCGTTGTCGTCAATAGGAAGCAAGTCGGGCGAAGGAGGCGGTGTTGGTGGGAAAACAACATCTTTGCTAACATCCAAAGATGAAAGATCATCGGAGATTGGCGTCGCGCCCCATTTCTTCCTCAACGCAGGTTGCCGTCGACGCGTGCCGAACAGGGAAAGATCAACGCCTCTCGGCCAAATTCTGACTTGTCCAAACTCTCGCGCGGTAAGAATGTCTGCTGTTGACTGAGAAGGACAGGCTGTCAAGAGACACCTTGACGAGCCAGCTGTCAGGGACGCGATCGGAGATGAAAACCAAGAAAGCGTACTTTGCGTGAAGGGTTTTAAGGAGATGCCACATGACCTAAAATAGGCACCATCAGAAGGATGAGCTATTGAACCACGATGTTTCAACGCACTGGTTCCAGCCAGGAGAGACCGAATAAGGAAGCATATGTGGGCAGGTTGGTGTGATAACTCGCGACTACGGGCTTGCGCCCCAGTGTCCACTCTTCGCCGCACCAACCTGGAATAAGTAGACATCAGCGGGGTTCTAAGCGCGGGTTGTAGATATGGACATACCCATTTCCATTGCCCAGAGCACTTGAGCGCCAAGCCAAATAGGGTCAACGACATGGATAACATCGGGATCCTGGAGGGCAAGTCAGACCATCAAGGGGACTGCGCAGTTGAACTAGGCATACAAAGTCGGCTATGGTTCGCAGAAATAGCGGTCTCAGAAAGTTGAGCTTGAGTCCTGGGTATAGGACCTTTGAAGAGGTCAGCAAGATAGTCTTGATAACGAGACGCGCGGGGCTCACCAGGGGTACCCCTGCCGTTCCAACGAGAGGGTGTGTCTCGTACTCCTTCATGCCACTCTCAGGGCCCAATACCACACACTCGTGCCCTTGCTTTCGCAGATGTGCGAGCAGACGCGCCAGACATCTGGTAACACCGTCGACCTTGGGCATCAGGTTCTCTGTACGAAACTTCAGCGCGAGAATCAGGGCTCGGACGAGATGCTGACCACAAACGATTGCTATCCTGAGCTTTCCAGGAGGCATTTGCTTGCGTCTTGGGACTATTCTGCGCTTGTAGATTGCAGCGTTCTGGAGGGAGAGCGCGTCGGGGGGGAAGTCGCCTGGGAGAGACTGCATTGGCGGGAGGTAGGGATGGATGGGATGAGAACGTTCGATGTGGACATGATATAAAGGTGAAGGCAGGGAGGCTCGAAGCCCCAAGGGATACAGATCAGCACACTCGGGAACGGATAATCGCGCCTGCTCCCGGAGAGATAAACGCGCGCGGCTGAGCAGGACCCCTGGTAGTGGTGGTCGATCCCTGATCCGAAAACGGGTAAAACTCGCCCTTCGGGCGACCCGCTCCCAGATTTTTGACGGGTAAAATGCCCCAATTTTGCGCAAAAGCCACGTCCATTGTTAGGGTAAAGGAAGGGGCAAATCCTGAAATTTCTGGGGAATATGAGGGTCAAACCAAGCGCCGAGCCGAGAAAATGACGATTATATTCAATTGTTGCTTCAACAGCGCCGTAATAAGCTACAAATGACCGGAAACAGCAGCGGAGCGATTTTTAGGGTCCAAATGTGCCCCAAAACGGAAATTTTAGCTTCAGAACCTTAACGCCGGACGGGTAAAATAGGCCTCCGGCCCGAGTCAGATCCGATTTTCGGGTAAAATAGGCCCAAAATCGTCGATTTTGCGTTAGGGTAAAAGGCACCCGAGATTCGAAAAATCGGATCAGGGATATTTCAGTACTACCAGGGGTCCTGGCTGAGCCAACTCGAACCGGCGCCCAAGTCCACCAATCACCGGTGCCGAGGCAGTGAACGTGCCGAACGGCGACGAAACGTGCGAGCGGGTCTTTCGAGTCGACTACGAACGTGAAACACTAAATTCAGAGCAGTGCATGCCAGATACTCCGTCCGCTACCCAGGCCCTTCCCTCCGTATCGTTCCGCTAGCACCGCCAGCCGTGACCTGAACTCATCCTTGCCAATATATGCACCACACATCCGTCGCTGTCCTACAAACGCAGATCGTCCATGCAACACCCGGTGGTTGTCCACAACTATAACACATTAGCCTCGAGGTATCATACCACCAAGTTCGGACACTCACCCACGGCAGTTCCCGGCTGCAGGGGAACCCATACCTGCGAGTCTGCACTCCGAAGAAGCTGATTCCACATCCGGATGGACTCATACCTGGTTCCTGATCAGCCACAAAGCTTAATGAAAACAGTCTTCGATCACTGACCACTCTTCGACGCCTCCTTCTCCGTATTCTCGCATCACACTTCTGTCGTCGTTGTTCCATCGCACAGCAATGACCTCATCCCGATCCAGCTCTAGAACAGGTCGGCCACTCCCGTTCCAGTACAAGCTCTCCTCCGACCCAGCCGAGTGGGTAGGCACGCGAACTTTTGTTAGAGTCTCGAACAGCTCCGGGTGAAGTGATCGCATCAGCGACGCCACGTAGAACCCGTCCACCAATAGCGTCGACCCCCCTTGCGGAGATTGCTTCAGCACGTGGAAAAGCTGTAGCCCACAGGGATCGGTATAGTATGTCGTATCTGTGTGTGCCGCAAGTTCAAGATCTGTATAGGCTGTGTCGCCATGTGCCAGATCCGAGCTAAAATCCCAAAAGCTTCCGTCTGCGAAACATCAGTCGTAGGTTGTTCGGGAGAGGTAATCACATACACTGTGTTTCGCGAATGAACCCTATTCTCCTGGCCAGCTTTTCAGTTTCCTCGGTGTTATGCGGTACGCCTTGCACGAAAGAGAACCCAAATCGATCCTATAACAGACAGTTGAAGGACGTTAAATCGGCATGTGCCAAATGTACTCACAATCTTGCGTAACCATGCATACAATGCCTCATCATTATACATTACATCCTTAAATTGTACAGTTGGGGGATCTTCCATGATCTTTGATGACCAAAGGATTTTTCTAGATCCATCAGTACATGCTGCTTAAGTGTATAGAAAAGTAACTCACTCTGGCCCGTTCTCAACGAGGGGCGGTATATCGAATTTCGGATCATAAGAATTATCGTACAACCAGCTCCAAGGGTATACAGAGATATGTGGTCCTTCAGCTTGAGAGGCGGGCCCTTCAACTGGTATTTAGATTTCCAGATGTACAGGTTCGAAACGACTCACAGTGCACTTGCAATCCTTCGACAGTACTTTCGACCTTCAACGGATGGATATCCTTCGGGATATCAAACGTATCCACCAGCCGCTGTTTCGTGATCTCATGGAAACACGAAGGACATCGACAATGATCTCTCAGCCAGATATGATGGCTGCAATTGTCCAAGAAGTTGTTATCGAGCCGTTCCAGATAAGAGTATATGCAACTCACAATTTCGACCAGTTTGTCGCATCCCATCCGACTGATACTCTCTTCTCGTCGAATGTACATTGTGGTTTCATAGCGATTGCCGGATCTCGTGTGTTCGTAGGGCGGATGGTCTCGTGCGCTGATGAATTGCCCACTTTCTTTTGAGCAACTGACGAGACCGTTCGAATGTTGGTAGGGAAAGCACAAGGTTTAGGATTCTACGTTGGATATCAATGAGACCTCGTCATCACAGTAATACAGCACCATAAAGCTCACCGTGATATTAATATTATGAGATGAGATAGATCGTTTTGTGAAAGTCGTACAGCGGCCATCAGCCCTTCCTCGCAATTGTCTCGTACATGGTCTTGATTCTTTTACAAAGGTCTGAAGCAACGATAGAGTGTTGGTTCGCATCACGCCCTCCTATCGAGCAGGTGACGGTACAGTCAAGAAAGAAATACCGTCGTGCCCGATATGACGCGGCGAACTGGCAGCTCGATGCCGTTTCCCTGTTTCCCTCGGCACAGGGCTAGATATCTGGCTTCTCTGGCACGTGGAAACCCCGCAAAAGCCAAAATCCTTTCAAAATGGCTAGCTACTTTCTAACGTAGATAAAGTAGCGCGCATATACATGTGAATCCAGGGAAGCAGAACTCGTATTACGAGGATATACAGACAGATTAGATACAGCGCTTGTTAGATGTTAGACGGTGGCTTCGCCCTGTCGGATCGACTTCAATACGAAACCCTCCAAACCGCCGCAGGTCCAGAGTTCTTGAACGCTAGGACCCACAGGTCGTACCTGATACTTCTTCTCCTTACCAGCTCCCGCAACCAACACCTCTCCATTGGTCATGGATATAGAAATATTCCTGCTCGTATCCACCGTCGCCTCGCCAGAAATAGTCTTTCCTGCTCTCTGTCCATCCGCAGCGAACTCTGCTGTCAGATCGGCAACCAGTTCAGGGCATTCGATGCAGACGAGTCCGTTATTGATGGCATTGCGCTTGAAAATGTCGCCGAATGAACCCGCAATAACGAGGGGAACTCCTGCAGATTTCAGAGCAGTCGCTGCCTGCTCGCGAGAGGAGCCTGTGCCGAAATTGTACCCGGACACCAATATCACACCCGATTTAGTAGCATTGGTTGATGATGCTGATTCGCCGGAAGACGATGAGGATTTGACCAAAGACGCTACACGGCTGGCGAAAGTCACATCGTAGTTCTCCATCACGACTTCAGCCTGACGCTCCAGGGTGATGTCGTCCTGGTAAGTATATTTCCCAGGATAAATCCCATCAGTATTGAGATTGTCTTGCGGAGCAAACAACATTGGCCCGCTGAACGTTGATGGGAATCCAGCAAAGAGAGGTTCGTTCGAGCTCGATGAGGTAGAAGTCGACTGAGAGGATTGGGTATCCTTGATGGTGAACTCAGGGACGCCTGACTGAAGAGACTCGCCCTCTAATGAGGCAGGTCCACTGATGTATCCGTTGACAGCGCTGGCTGCCACCACCGCAGGACTGGCGAGGTAGGCTTTCGCATTCGGATGTCCCATCCTGCCTTTATAATTCCTATTAGTGGCGCTTATGCCAATCTCGCCTTCTTTCAGAAGACCTGTGCCAAGACCGATGCATGGGCCACAACCCGGAGTCAAAGGAATGGCTCCGGCACCGATGAGGATATCCCAATCACCAGATCGCTCAGCATCTTGCTGAACAACTGAGCTCGCAGCTGAGATGTAAAATTCGACGCCAGGGGCAACACTCTTGCCCTTGATGGCCTCAGCTGCTGCAGCGATGTCCGAGGCACGAGAATTCGTACAGCTGACAAGGTATGCCTTCTGAATTGGGATCTTGGATTCCTCCAATTTGGCAAGTGGCGTCGATACCTTCACACTGTTGGGTCCGGAGACGTGGGGTGATAACGATGACAATGAGAAAGTGATGTGGGTCGAGTATTCTGCGCCGGGGTCTGCTGCCAATGCTCGCGATCTGAGGACGTCAAGTCGAGAGCGGTTTATGCGAGGATGTTCGGGAGGTGGAGGAATGGCGTAAGTAAATGGAGCTGATGGCGCGGTGGAGAATGTTTGGCCGCTGATTCGGGCCAAAAGAGCATCGTACCAATCCAGGAGAACTCCGTCGACGGGGAAGACGCCAGCAAGCGCACCCCACTCAGTGGTCATATTGGCAATCGTGAGTCGATCGTCAACCGCCAGATGTTTGACTCCCTCGCCGGTGAATTCAATTGCTGCATTCAGCACCTGGTCCTGGTTTAAGAACCCGCATAAAGCAATGATAACATCCTTCCCCGTGACGCCAGGTTTTAATCGGCCGGTGAATTCGACTTTGACCATGCGAGGAACCTGCCACCAAGTCTTCCCAGTCGCCCACAACGCAGCCGCATCCGTCCTCACTATCGGCGTACCGACACACCCAACCCCTCCATACATGTTGGAATGACTGTCACTCGCGACCGTCAGACAATTGGGAAAGGCGTAGCCTTCTTCAACCAAGACTTGGTGACCAATGCCCCGACCAGCAGGATAGAAATCGATGGAATGTGTTCGGGCGAAAGCTTCGATCTGAGCGTATTTCGCGAGATTTTTAGCTGTTCTGTTCTGAACATCGTGGTCTAGAGTGAATACAGGTTGCTGGGGATTGAGGATCCGGGTGGCACCGATGCTTTTGAACCTGCGAGAGATTAGATGAGAACATTTGGGTGATGTGTCTTGTCGTACTTCGAGATGACGGGTCTGCACAATAACCATGAATACAATCCGGGTCTCACAGACGAGATAACTACCCTGTGTTATCATGCGTCATAACATTCTCGGGTCTAATCATCACATAGTCTCCTGCTCGGACGACCTTGCCCTCGGGTAACCCGACCGCATACTTTTGCACCACCTTTTCGATGTACGTCTGTGGTTGTCGAGGTTGACCAGGTGAGACGGTGGCAAATCCACGAATACACCTAGATGAACTGATTACAGGAGCCTTCCATAGCACTGAGATGCTCTGCATCTGTAGCAGCAGTGGCCAAAATTTTGTGGTGGAAGGAGACCCGAAGGAAGTGACGTTCGGCCGAAACCGACCAATCACGAAATAATTATTCAGTATGGCTACAACAAGTACACATCCTGGGAGAGCGTAAAGTAACTTATGGGAGAGGAATGTCTAGGCTTCGTCAAGGAGATTTCTCTGGTAGTGATGGTTCTTTTCCGTTGGCAATCGAAGCACCTGCTGTGACGATTTGGTCGGACGCCTTGATATCCTCCTGAACGTCTGTTAGATAGGCAACAAGATCATCTAGCCCATAGATGCGTACCCAGTTCACAGCCCAAATCTCTTCCAACCCTAGCTCGAAATTCCCGGTTCCTTGCAAAGGTGAATCCGCCAGAAGTGAAATCCCAACGGTACGTAGTCTGTCCTTTTGCAGCTCCATTTGGCCACCCATATCGTTCACGACGTTTCCAGCATTGGTGCATATAAACTTGCTGAAGGGAATCTGGCAGATCTTGAGCACCAATTATTCATCTCTTATATTTCACTCACGAAGACGTCCTCCCAAGATCCATCACCTTTAGGAAAGAATAAGCGGTGCTGCCATATCTCTGTGCTTTGGGCCACTTGATCGGTTTGAAGGTTTACAAAGTAACTGTTTCTGGTATTTTCGTCGCCTGCCGCACGAACTCGCAGTGCAAGAAATTCATGGTTCGAGATGTCCGAAAGCATTTCACCGAAAAGTGTCGGCCTTCGCTACGTCGAAAGACTAGTTCAGTATAGTTCTCCCAGAGGCTGAATTAGATTTACCTTACTTCTCATGCCGACATAACCACCAAGAGATCCCTCACCGCCCTTGCTCCTTCTGATGCTCGCAGCGATTGTGCCCCAAAATTTGGCCCCTCCTCTCTCTTCATCCAATTGCAAGTTCACAGTGGATGAACCACCGATGTCCGCATCGCTTCCAATGGTAAATTGAGCGATTTCAGAGCGTGTTCGAAGTCCATAGAGATGTTTTGAGGCACGAGAAGGCTCAGATGCTCCGCTCATTTTGAGCACTGAGGGGCGTCATGAGCCTCGTTCTGCCAGTATATGCGGTAAGGTATTGGATACATGCCTGAAACAGTGCCATCTCGAAAGACTTGTGCTGATCGCCGCAGATATTGTGATACGATGGTCGATGCCATGAGCGGGTGCTCCGGATGGGCGCTTGATGACGCAAGGATGTAGCTCAGGTAAGTAGCCGTGTGGGCTTAGCTTTAGCTTGAGCAATGAACACATCCAGAGAGGATAGCAATGGTTACATGATTTCGTCTGGGGTCGAATGGATAATAACTTTACATAAGGTAAAAACAACAGAGCGAACGAAACGATGAGGAAGGTGGTTCAGCGTCTGGATGACTTGGCCCAGTACTGACTGTTAACTGCAGTAGCCTGTATCATATCGAATATCGTCTCTCCCACCCCGAGATATTTGTCGGTGACGCTTCGTAGAGTTGGATCAGAGATCAGAGGTGTTTGCGGTCTGCAGTGGCTTAGATCGAGAAACAAGGTGGGTATTTAGTGCTCACGCAAATCCACTGGATCGTCGAACGCCTGCCACGACTGTCGACAACAGGACAGCATCTATAGCATAATGCACAAGCCTCCCAAGGACCATATCGTGAGAGCGAAGGAGGTGGGTACTAATAGGAACAACGCTGCGACGGGAATGCAGCAAACCGTGCAAGTTCTCGATTATGCCTCAGCAGCAAGAATGCAGGTGTCTCTGCTGAGTGAAGATGGTGGCTAGAGGAGATACCTGCGTCGACGTGTCAGGCCACCAATATTTCAAGTGAGTTGAGCCCAGGAGAAGGAGCACGCGTGGACATACGGCAGCAGTCTCGCCGTCGAGGTTCGTCTCCTCAGCCATCTCGGTCCTTCTCTTTTCAGTCTCGTCGCAAGAAACACATTCACTAGGTCTGGCAAGCCTGGCAGCCCATTCATTGTTCTCAATTCATATCATGGTTCGCTTCTCAAATCAATACAAAACGTCATTCTGTTTCCAGGCCGTTGTACAAGGATATGCCCATTAGTTCCGCGGATCCACTCGAGGGGTTGCCTATAAGAGCTAGCATCAATGGCGTACGCCGCTTTCTTGTCTCTGCCCTGCTCCTATTCAGGCACTGTGTCTCAGGTGCGTCGGTGCGACAAATTTACAATAGTTCTCTCAGCGAACAAAAAAAACACTCCCTACAGACACATCTCTCTGGTATTCCACCATGCCCTCCAAGAAACAACACCAATTTTCAAAGTCAGGCGTGCACATCAGCGTGATAGATTCCTCATCAATGTCGCCCGCCCAATCCTTCGCGCTCGTTGATACCCAGCTGGGATCCATCGACGCCTCGAATGCTGCCGTGGAGGCTGCCAAGAGAGGAGACCATCAAACTGCAGCAAACTTACATCGCCAAGCCCTGGAAGGAAAGTTGAAGATGTTTCCGGAAACGTCAATTCAGGCTGCTTTGTCGTTCAATGGCCTTGGGGAGAAGCTGCTCCTTCTTGGCGATATTCCAGGGGCTGAGTATAACTTGACCAAGGCCCTACGCGTCCGCGACGACGAGTCATTCGGTGGGCTAGGCACTGGCCCACGGTACGATGCAGCTGTTACGAGAGAGAACATGGCACAACTCCGAGAAGCGCAAGGGAGATTCGAAGAAGCTAAAGACATCCGGCTGAGAGGCAAATCTAAGGGACAAGTCTGTTGCGGCAACTACAACGTACTTGGCTACGCTTTTCCTGGTTTCATTGAGATGCTGACGAGAATCTTTGCTCAGTGCCCGGGCCAGATGTTTCTCTTGTCAGAACTTAAATCATGTTCCAAATGCAGCTGCGTATTCTATTGCTCTCCAGATTGTCAGGTACGGAGTTCTTTGATAAATTGTCCACCTTCTCTCAGCCTCATTTGCACAGCTTAAGGACTGGGACAGACACAAGGACCTCTGCAAAGCAGAACGGGCACGTCGCAAGGCACAAACGGTGGAAGAAGAAAAAGAAGAAAAGGCGGCTAATCCCAATTAACCTGCCGACATTATTCAAGGGAAAATTGAAGCGAAGACACCAGGGAAGCTCGAAGAGAAAACATCAGAACAAAAGAAATCTATCATTTACTGGAAGGTTGAAGACTCTGTGTATAATTAATCTTCTTATGCCGCCTTATTGATGTCAAATCTAACTATTGTCGTCCCATGCCAGCATTTCGTTCCGTCCTTCAAAGTCAAAGCCCATCTCCTCTATTCGCTCAACCTTCGACTATCAGTAGCAAAACGAACGACGAAACGATATCACTCTATCCACGACCTCTGACGGTTGCTATCATTCAAAGTGAACTGTTTTTCGCTCCTAGAGCACTCCTACCGTTGATATTGGAGCGAACATAGAGAAAGAGGACAAGCGGCCGTATCGGCTACTGTCAGCCGAAAGCGGTGCCCCTTCTTCGAGCCACCGACATTGATTTATCTTCCTCTGGTGCGCTGCTGATACAAAAGCCTCTTGAACAGTCAACAAACCACCCGCCTCTTTTCACAATCAAATTTTCAGTTTACCCATGTCCACTCACATACCCTGTATGTAACGGAGCGGTGTATTAGCTGCGGGTTTGAGATATGTGATATAAGGCGCAGGGTGGTTGATTCGGATAAGGGGGATGCTTACCCCGAGTCCTGAGTCCCACCTTACTCTGTAATGGAGGTGCGTCCCATGTTCTCGCTTGCCCTGTACACTACTGTTGGGGGAGATGAGGGCCAGGTGGTAGCCTCTGGACCAACCCGAGTCTCTCTTTTGCTGAGGCTGCCAACTAATTTTATTTTGTTCCCTTCTGTGTTAATTGGGTATGTAAGCACTAAATATATTCTCGTGTAGTATCTGCCTCCAATCCCTCAAGAAGCATCGAGTTGAAGTACTAACTAGTGCACGTACGCTTATTTCGCGAAAGCATCGGTGGTGGTGGTGGTGGTGTATTAGACGGCCATGGGTCCCCATATGGAAACGACCGGGTCTGCGTCACCCCCCGAGGGGCCGCAGAAGAAGCTGCCGCAGGGCGCTTATTTCGTCAACACTCCGATTGAACTACTTCATTCCATATGAGGTGGCTTCGTGTCGTGATAGTCATTCTATCGATGCATTGTTTCGTTCGTGCACACATTGAAACCGCTTAGTGAACATCGTAGCGCATACTACGCGGAACAGCAACCTCAATGGTGACCATTTCTCGGCGGTTCAATCACTCTCGAACGGAGCTATACACGTACAAAGTATTGAAAGGACCGGCCCTACAGGTCATTGAATGAAGCTCTGCAATATAAATTATACTCTGCCGAGCTCCCAGCTGTCCTGACTTTACCTCTTGCTCTCGTTGAATCGGATATCAGGTGAGTGACTGGAATATACTATGTGCAGTGAGCTAAGAAGCTCTCAGACCATCGCATCATCTCCCATCCGCGTCATGTCCTCTCAAAAGTCTACGAAGATATCATATTCTGCGATGCATGCCAACGTTCTAGACCCAGCTACCATGTCCTCTTTGGAAATCAGTAATTTGATCAACGCGAATACAAATGCGGTTACCGTTGCGAATCGCGCCAACCAAGCGGCTCAGAGAGGAGATTACCAAACGGCAGTCACGTTGCATCGCGAAGCTCTTGCATTGAAGTTGAAATCCTTCCCAGAGACCTCCATCCAAGCGTCGATGAGTTATAACGGGATTGGGGAAGCTCTCCTCCGACTTGGAGATATCTCAGGTGCTGAAGAAGCCTTCCTGAAGGCCCTCTACGTTCGTGACGACAAGATACACGGTGGTCTCGGTGAAGGTCCAAGGCTTGACGCGGCTGTAATGAGGGAAAATCTGGCCCAAGTTCGAGAAGCACAGGGTAGATTCGCAGACGCTAAGGAACTGCGCTTGAGGGGACAATCAAAGGGTCAGATCTGTTGTGCCAACCACAAGGTATGTATGATCTTTCTCTAATGGCGCTCTGAAACTCACCTCGAACTCGTTCAGTGTCCAAACCAATTGTTCCTGCTGTCTGGTCTCAAGTTCAGTGTGCTCTTCCGTATTCTACTGTTCTGCCGCATGCCAGGTACCGAAGTTTGCGGTGATTATTATTCCTTGAACAGTCTCTCATACATTTCACTTTAGAAACAAGACTGGCGACGACATAGGGGTCCCTGCAATGGGGAAAAAGAACGAAGGCAAGCTGCGGAAATTCAAGAAAAAGAGCAAAAAGAAGAGAACGAAGATCAAATTGCGCCGGAAACCGAGGAGAACGCGACATAATTGTAATGCCCTTCCCAACGGACTTGTCTTGTTGTTAATTGTACGTTGAGCGTAGGCTATTCACCGTTTGTAAGCTATATCTCAGCTCAAGGTCAATAACTTCCAGAGTCTGGACCTATCATACAGCGATTCATTGTGCAAGCAATGTTGACCGGAGCCAACGCCTGACAGGTTCAGTGGCACATCCGTCACCAAGAATCAGCGCCTGCAGCTAAACAACGCGTCCTCAAAATGGACTAAGACATCGCGTTGCGCTCCGCTCATTGTCAACTTTCTTATCTTTCGAACAACGATTACCATCCTCAGCATTGGCTACTGCCTACAGGCGCTGTAGCAGCCGAGACAATGAACCTTCAATTTTTCAAGCATATGCGCTTCACGAGACGCATGGCTCCCACGTCTGCCTTGTTCTCGGCATTCTCGCGTTTCCTTGTTATGCATTGTACGAAATGCACACGCGTCATACGCTTCCTCTCTTTATGCAGACTCGTTGTCTCAGGTGAGTTCTTCTCATAATTTGTGGCGTTGCCACATAATTGATACAGAGATTCTGAATAAAGGACCAGGGCCAGGAGTCAGGACGCCTCGTTTGCTCTGTCCCCTGAGATTCTCGCAATGCCTCTCAGATTTTCAAGATCATCGATGCATGCCAACCCAGTGACCCCGACGATGTCTTCCGAAGGGATCATGGCTCTGATGCAGGCTAATACTCGCGCCGTCGAGTTCTCCAACCGTGCATTTCAAGCAGTCAGGCTAAGTGATCATCAGACGGCTGTTTCTCTTCATCGTCAGGCTCTTGCTTTGAAGTTGAAAGCATATCCCGAAACGTCGGTTCAAGCGGCACTGACATTCAACGGACTCGGAGAGTCTTTGATTGCATTGGGCGAATTCTTAGCCGCCGAAGAGGTTTTGTCGAAAGCCCTTCGGGTTTACGACTACGAGGAATATGGTGGACTGGGTCAAGGTCCAAGATTCGATGCCGCTGTAGCCAGAGAAAATATGGCACAAGTGCGGGAGGCTCAAGGGAGATTCGCAGATGCTGTCGAATTGCGAAAGAGAGGCAAGACCAGAGGCCAGATATGTTGTCCCAATATGCAGGTTTGTGTATAATCCAATCGTCTATGCCTAAATTGGATACTAAATCTGAGCTCTCTGCTTTCAGTGTGCGCCAGCGGGCAGGATGTTTCTTCTGTCGGGCCTCAAATCATGCTCTGGATGTTCGAGCGTATTTTACTGCTCTGCTGTGTGTCAGGTATATGCCCTCGTCCCAAACTGCTACTCCTCTCTTATGTTCTTTTATGTTGCAGACCAAGGATTGGCCCAGACATAAAGGGCCCTGCAGAGCGGAAATAAGGCGAAGAGAAGCGCAACAGAGCCAAATTCACTCAGATCACCTTCATATCCCTCCCGATGAAGGCAGGGTGCTGGAAGGTCCAGCTTCAATCTCTTTGGTGCTTGATTAGTAGTACGAGCCTTCGATTTGTCAATGTCATGGTATTCGCCGCGGTCACGATCAATTCTCGTTTATCCCTACAGTTGATTCGGTATTGCTTCTTGTCCTTATGTCGCTGAAACCCTGAAATATTATCTTGACCTGGTTTCAATTACTGGACGAAGCAAAATGCAGGCCAACGTACGGACATACCGTCTTTGTGACCGATCCATCAAGTAAATGGCTGTTTCCCTGCACGTTCTGACATTCACGGTCGCCTTCTATTCCGCATATTTCTCTGAATTTCTACAAAGTTCCGTCCTGAACTATGAGATGACATGAGGCTCGGCTACGTAGATGAGTCAATCCGAGTCGATGTAGACACGCCAGTTTCGCGGAGTTGAACAGGTGACTTTCTGTCCTTGCTCTCATTCTCCTATTGACTTCAGAGTGTCTGGCGAGTCTTACATGGCATCGTGCATAAGAGGGCCCTTGACTGACAGATCTGATCAGAGAATAACGGCTCTCCCACTACGATCACTATGCCCTCCAAAAAGCAGAACAAACTTCTCTCGAAATCTGCCATGCATGGCACCGTCTTCGATATCTCCTCGATGTCAGCAGAAGCTGTACAGGATTCGTACAATTCCAACATGGGCGCGATTGAAATCTCGAATCGTGCTACACAAGCTTCCATGAGTGGAGACTATAGAACAGCAGCGGCCCTTCATCGTCAAGCTCTGGCCTTGAAATTGAAAACGTTCCCAGAGACTTCGGTGCAGGCAGCTATATCATTCAACGGTCTTGGAGAGTCACTTTTATCGTTGCAAGATCTTTCGGGCGCTGAAGAAGCGTTATCGAAGGCTCTCCGTGTCCGAGACGACAAGACTTTTGGTGGACTTGGTGAGGGCCCAAGATTCGACGCGGCTGTTACCAGAGAGAACATGGCGCAACTTCGAGAGGCTCAAGGAAGATTTGAGGAGGCTAAAGAGATGAGAATGAGAGGCAAGTCTAAAGGTCACATTGCGTGTGGGAACGATAAGGTATGTGATTCAATAGACGTCTCAGCATTTATGTCGACTCTTCTTAGTGTCCAGGTCAATTGTTCCTTCTGTCGGCTCTCAAATCATGCTCTGTGTGCTCTTGCGTGTTCTATTGCTCACCGGATTGCCAGGTAACCGAAATGTCTGGAAGTTTTGTCACCTCATCTAATCCGATTGCAGAAGAAAGATTGGGCTCGACATAAGGGTCCCTGTAAGAAAGAAAAGGAACGACGCAAAGAAAAAGAAGCCCAAGATGCAAAAGCCAAATTGGAATCAGAAGCTCCGACTACTGCTGAGCGCTGAGCAGACAACGGAAGCAGAACCCTGAAGAAACCTTTCTGCGAAATCGATCTGAGTTCACTAATATGTATCATAACATCTTGTTACCATCTTGTACTACTTCTGATGTCAAAATTAAGTTCGTTGTGTTGTACAGCTATATTATGAACCATACTGCTGCGTCTTCTCTTTCACATCAAATTTCCATCGGACATTTGCAGCAATTGCGCAAGGCCTCGGTCTTCTTTCGTGGGTCTCTTCAATACCTTCGTTGAGACCGTAAACACGGCTGTACTTTTGTTTTTGTTTTTATATGTGAGAGTCATGATTGTGCGTCAGGACAAATAATTGCAGGGAGAATGATGGGGTATTTTATCTGTGATCTCTGAGTCTCTGACGGATACTGGGCTACACATAGGTTATTACTGAGCTGTTTTGTCATGCAGACGATATCACTGAGACACATCTGGGAGACGGAAAGAAATGGGGTGGCGATGATGGAATGAAGTTCCAGAAGGGTGCCGATACAGAAGACCTTCGCAGAGCGATAATTAGTATCTGAAAACAAAAAGCAAGGAAGAGACTTATCGATGATGGGAGGTGATCCCCTTCCCGGACGCATCGCACTCGACTTGAAGCTTGAGGAATTGGACCACTGGCAGGGATACCAAACGAGCCGGCCTCCCCACGTAGAGGAGTCATAGAGTAACCGTACCAAGACTCTCACGGTTGCCCGAGGAGCAGGAATCGACACGACGGGGTGCAATGTCATGCCGGAGGGAACTCGCTGGCAATCCCAGAGGGACGACCCACACGCAGCAGGGCAGAGACCAGAGCGGTTCAACCCACGGACATCATGCACACGACATGGTCGGCAGGGTACCGCAATGTTCTCAGTTCTGCGTCTTGAATCGTGAAGAAGTGGTTGAGTGGATGGGCGGGAAGAGGATGGAGATCATTGAGTTTGAATATTGTGTGAATTTTATAGAGCATCTTCGATGTTTGGCAGCGCGTGATCGTGCGAACCGAAAACAGCATTTTCGTCAAGCAGTCCGTATAGCCTGAGAGTCTAAACGACCATTCAGCGAAAGAGCCCACAAGTTTTGAACGCGTTGAAGCGCAAGCGGAGGCGCCCAAAGAACTCGAAGTGAAGCGCCGGTACGAGAGCCGAAAGAAGCGTCGGCTAGCAACGGAAGCATTTTTAGCGCTCAGTCGGTTAGCACCACTGGTCCACACAGGACCACCACCACGGAGCACTGACTTGGTCATTCTGGCTCATGGGTTACCCTTTGATCAAATGTTTATCGAAACGTAGTAGCGGATAACTCTGGCTACGAACTTTCTGAAAGCATCTCGCTCTGTATTGCTCTTTATGCCCTTCAATAATTGGCTTACTGGACTGAATTTCAGTGAATCGCTCTAAAACGCTTAAACTGAGCGTCCACCTTGTTTTGTTCCTCTTTAAAATGCCTTTCATCACTCAACGGCTGCCAACTCAGATTAATCAGCCCAGTCACCAGCTCGTGAGAAGAAATAACAAGCCAAACGTGTATAGAATAACGGCTGCACTTTCGGAAACCCCCATGCCCGCTTCGTCTCCCACCTCCTCAGGCCTCTGGGTGCTGAGGAGGGCTCATCGTCTTCGGACAGAATCCACTTACGCTACTGGTGATTTACCAGGCTAAAGATGCAGCATTACGCGCCTGCGGCTTTTGCGGTCTGCGACTAGTTGGAGAGCTTAATCGGAGCAGAGGTTCGATTGCGACGTGCCGTAGGCACTGAGCTTCAAGATGTCGGGAAATGGGCGAGGTTGGGTCCGGGCCCGCTGCCTCGCTCGTTTTGGGACTCTCCTGAGAGAGGGACCCTGCTCTCTCTCAGTCATCTCTCAGTCCATCGGACTCCATCCTCTTCCCGCCCATCCACTCAACCACTTCTTCACGATTCAAAACGCAGAGTAGAGAACATTGCGGTACCCTGCCGACCATGTCGTGTGCATGATGTCCGTGGGTTGAACCGCTCTGGTCTCTGCCCTGCTGCGTGTGGGTCGTCCCTCTGGGATTGCCAGCGAGTTCCCTCCGGCATGACATTGCACCCCGTCGTGTCGATTCCTGCTCCTCGGGCAACCGTGAGAGTCTTGGTACGGTTACTTTGTGACTCCTCTCCGTGGGGAGGCCGGCTCGTTTGGTATCCCTGCCAGTGGTCCAACTCCTCAAGCTTCAAGTCGAGTACGATGCGTCCGGGAAGGGGATCATCTCCTATCATTCATAAGTCTCTTCCTCTCATTTTTGGTTATCAGATACTAATTATCGCTCTGCGAAGGTCTTCTGGACCGGCATCTCCGCTTCCACTTTGCCCCTGGCAACTCTCCGAGCAGTCAGCCCGTCGTATTGACTCGCACACTAAGGTTTCTTATTTTTGTGTCGTGGGTGCATTTGGTTATCGTCGTGCATTCTTATTTTGTCACACTATGATTACTTTAGAACCGATATGTTTATGTCATACTTGTTGTCCTCTCATGTACGGGTATCACATACATAGCAGGAAGGAGACAGACCATACTTCCCGATATCCAAGAAGAAAATGGAAACACAAGAGGGACAGGCAACAGAGGACAGCTAAGAGGCTCCTTGTCTGCAGTGCTGGGAAACGTTGTCAAGAGTAACAAAGCCTTGCAGTCCGAGTAATATTTGGGCCGGAAATCTAAAATATAGGCGTCCGATGGACACTGGATTAATATATCAGGATTCGGCGCGAGCCCGTTGCAAGAGACAGCTCCTCGCTGCTCGACTCCAGATTCCGCGAGAGAACATCGAGCAAGCTTCGATGAGAAAACTAGTGATGCACATTTGTCCTCAGCCGGCAGGAACCTGACCTGAAAGTCGCCAGCAATGCTAGACTGATGGATTTTAATGGGCTAATGGGTGCCGTGGCAATCTAGCAATATAGAGTCAATTTAGTCACGAAGAAAATCAACCTGTGAGAGGAAAGCTCTTGTTTGTTGATGGCAATGATTTATTATAAGTACGCTGCGGCGTAGATTATCAACCGCGCACAGCCGCCGTGGGAGAGATTAGTATTCAGAGGTGTCAGACGCCGGGGCTGTATAGACGTCTCCATCAACTTGCAAGAAAGCTCTGTGCCAGTTCTTCTGCACTATGGAAGATGAGGACGCCCCTAAATGCCGGGCATGACTCCGATCAAAGATAGAAAACAGCTTCGGCGTCTGTGGCAGCGGATCAAAGCACCTCGCAATCGATCATTCGGGAGACCCAAAAAGTGTGTTGCTCATCCGGCGTTCAGATTATTTGTCAACACAAGCGAGAGGGTTTTGATCGCCTTGGATGTAGCCGACGAAAGGCACGGATTAAGTTGACGGTCCTGAGTCGAGTTCAACGTACGAGCCTCGAGCAGGAAATTCAGCGCGACAAAGTTAGTAGCGCTTCCAGAATGATAGATGGCATGAGAGGCACTGCTGGTCGTCGTCAGTTTCTGTGGCATCGCACTGCCATTGTCAGCACCACCAACACAAGTGACGCGACTGGACTGGATTGTCACGCGTGACATATAGCAAAAATAATGGGCCCATCGCTAGAAAAGCTACTTATCGTACCACGGTCCCAGGTCTTCTCACTCACCTTCCTTTCGCTCATCTCTCCGCGTCGTCGTCTATGTCGACCAACGCGACAATGCTCTCTACTTTTGAGGGCTTCATTCCTGGAGACAGATACTCTCCTCTCTACATTCTGACGATCGTCGTCATTAACCTTCCTATCATTACCATTTTATTACATGGTCTTTGGCAAGTGGTACGCGGTCTTAGGCTCAGACTCGTATCAATTATATTGAGCTTGGGTTCAGGTTTCTCCTAAGGACCCTAATGTTCCCCCCGTTGTTTTCCATTGGATCCCCATCTTTGGCTCTGCAGCGCAGTACGGACACGACCCCATTAACTTCTTCTTCAAATGTCGCGAAAAAGTCAGAGTCTTGTGATATATATCCTGTCGTTGGTTCTCACCCCCCAATCATCTAGTATGGAGACGTGTTCACCTTCATCCTTTTCGGTCGGAAAATGACAGTGGCTTTGGGGCCCAAGGGCAATCACTTCGTTACTGGAGGGAAGCTGTCAGAGGTTTCTGCGGAAGAGGCTTATACTGTGAGTAATTGATATTGGTCTGCATATGCATGCCTCTGGACATATTTTATAGCATTTGACCACTCCCGTCTTCGGAAAAGACGTCGTGTACGATGTCCCAAATCACATTCTCATGGAACAGAAGCGCTTCGTCAAGTTCGGTCTCTCTGTAGAGAATTTCCGTG
Source organism: Sistotremastrum niveocremeum HHB9708 (assembly GCA_001630475.1). NCBI lineage: Eukaryota > Fungi > Basidiomycota > Agaricomycetes > Sistotremastrales > Sistotremastraceae > Sertulicium > Sertulicium niveocremeum. The sequence goes on along the minus strand of KV419410.1, from coordinate 357,198 downwards.
CATATGTCGGCCTCATTGAAGACGAGGTAGAGACTTATCTGAACAACGACCCGTCTTTTACTGTCTACGGACTTGGCGACATCAACGAATGGGGCTCCTTCAACGCACTCAAGTGCATGCAGGAATTGACCATCTTCACTGCTTCTCGAACCCTCCAAGGAAAAGAAGTTCGCGCCAGTCTCGACAAGAGCTTCGCTGATCTCTACAATGACCTTGACGGCGGCTTCACTCCCCTTAACTTCTTGTTCCCTAACCTTCCCTTGGAGAGCTATCGTAAACGGGATCGTGCCCAGAAGGCTATGAGTGACTTCTACGTTCAGATTCAGGAAAACCGCAAAGACGAGGATCACAGCGTAAGCTCTTTGTTCTCTACTTCAAACTATCCTGACAATGTGGCATAGCATGACCACGATATGCTCGCCGCTTTGGCAAGCCAGAAGTACAAAGATGGCACTCCCTTGACTGAGCGCCAAATCGCACATATCATGATCGCACTCTTAATGGCGGGCCAACACACAAGCTCTGCGACCGCCTCTTGGGCTCTCCTTCACCTCGCAGATCGCCCCGATATCGCGTGAGTGCTGCGAAAGCATGCTTCCATTCTTGCTTCTAACTACCAACACAGAGATGCTTTGTACGAGGAACAGGTCAAACACTTCTCAACGCCAGATGGAAAGCTCCGTGCCATGACCTACGAAGAATTAAAAGATCTTCCCTTGTTGGACTCAGTCATTCGCGAAACACTCCGCGTGCATCCTCCTATTCACAGTATCATCGTACGTGTCTTCGCCGGTGTTCATCCTCCATGAAAAATAATGCCATGTTTAGCGCAAAGTCATCAAGGACGTCCCCGTCCCGGGATCTCTCGCCAACCCTGGCCCTGACCTCACGTATATCGTTCCTAAGGGTCACTACATCTTGTCTTGCCCAGCCCTCTCCCAAGCCGATCCGGCGGTGTGGAGAGATGCCAATAAATGGGATCCCCTCCGTTGGTCAGATCCCGAAGGTGTGGCTGCCCAAGCCTTCAAAACATACGACGACGCCACCGGCGAGAAAGTCGATTATGGTTTCGGTGCTGTGAGCAAGGGAACCGAGAGCCCTTACCAACCTTTCGGTGCTGGCCGCCATCGTTGCATCGGAGAACAGTTCGCATATGTACAACTTGGAGTCGTGCTTTCCACGATTGTCAGACGTCTCGAGATGAAACTGGATACGCCCATTCCTTCTCCCGATTTCCACGTAAGTGTACTGTGTGCTTGCTGTCAAAAGTCTTGCTAAAATATTACGCAGACTATGATCACCCTGCCCAAAAAGCCTTGCAACATTAGATACCGTAGGCGCAATTTTGATTAGATTATCTCCTAGATACCTGTTTATTACTCAGTCTTAATATGCTTTCTATAGCTCTGTTAGTGGACCATTATCAAAATGGGTTGGATATGAATGCTATATAGCCAAAAATCCGAAAAGTGGCTACATGAAATCGTCATTGCCGAAGTCGTCCAATGATTCCTCGTATGCATGAGTATCGACCCTTCATATGTGATATTAGGTGTGGCCTGACAGAGGACGATGATGTACTCACTTGCTATTCACTTTCGCTGCTCCCAAGACTGGTTTGGTGGCAGCTTTAGGCTTCTTCTTGCCACTGGTCTTGTCTCGTTGTTCCTTCTGCTTCTCATTTGCCAGTGTCGTGAGGGCAGTCGCTACTTTCCGCACTTCAACATCACGCAAAGGCTGGGCTAATTCTCGTGCGTGAAGTTCGGCGAAAGTGGCATAGAGGGGCTTGGATTGATGAGGCTTGATGATATAATCTATGATCATGGTGGAGAGCTTCTGCCAATCGTCCTTCGTCCGTGGCTGGTAGGACAGTAATGTATTGATGTCTTCCGTTGTTGGACCTGGCAAAATATTAAGATCCAAAGACAGAAAGTAGGGAGCAACACACCACCAGCGATACTGGTGACACCAAAAAGATCGGCAGCGTGATTGAGATCCGCTTTGATCTCTTGCTCCTTCTCCAATCTTCGCCTGGTCGTTTCATCCAACACGTCGTCAAGCTCTACATCTCTAGTGTCTCCTGCTGCTATTCGAGCTGCCTTCTCCGCGGCTTTCTCAGCTAATTTGGCTTTCAGTGTGCCTTTCTTCTTTGGAGGCGCCAGGGCAGGGGTAGTAGTCTTCGGTTTCTCCTCTTCTGACGACTCTTCCCAATCGCTCTAGACCCGTGTCAATAAATAAGAAATGGAATAGGATAGAAGAACATACCGCTACGCCCCCTTCTTCCTCATCATCTTCTCCTTCCCATTTATTCACCTTCGGTGGTATGATAGGTTTGGGCAGGGTAGGAACGGCTGCGGGGGTTGGCTTCACGTCCTCGCTGTCGGATGCATCTGTCAAGTCACACGTTGCACGTTAGAGGGCCAGAAATTCGCAAGAATTGCGGAAATTATGGTCACCCCAGTCAGACATGTCAGCAATATCGGAATACGGTCCTGAAGTAATGGCTGATTGTTGGAAAGTGGGTATGTGCAAGGTTAGGGTTGCAAGCCGCAAGACAACTTTTGTATTTCAGAGTCCGATCGTTAGCCCAATATAGGGGCTACTAACCCTAACAGGAATAACATCAATGATACACTTTACCACATACAAAATCGCAATGCGTCCGGAGTCTAATCCTCCGAAACTTTTTTCTCTGTGGTCTCCTTTATCGTTTCTACTTCTGCCTCAGCTGTCATACCCACGACACCTCGAGGGTTCGTGGCCCAAAGTTGCACCATTTGGACGCCTTTCTTTCGGGATGTAACGGCGCCCTTAAGTTCACAAAGTTCGTCCGCGATCAAAGGGTTGGTAGCCTTGTATGAGAAAGATCGAATGCGCTGCCTTTGATCTTTGCAGCATTTCAGTGTCGCCAATTCCAGCAACATTAATGCTGTCAATGGGCCGTGCACAGCTAGTCCTGTGGTAGAATTAGACTCAAATGCCACTGGACACATATCATGAGGCGATGTCCGACCTTCCAAGCCTTCCTCTTCACGAGCATATTCCTTATCGAGGTGTATTTTGTGTGCATTGTATGTGAGGGCAGAGAATTGAAACAGCATCGAAGACGTCGGCACATAGGAGAATTCAAAATCGGCAGGAGGCAATTTGGGATCTGGCGTCTTTTCAGTCCAGCAGAAGCTATTCCGCCAGAGAGCTTACTTTTGGTCGGTTTTCTTTTAAAATTTGCAGGAAGATAAACATGCGTCCGCTCTTCTTCCATGAGAGCATGTTCAGGATTGCCCACCTCCCAAGGCGGCATATAGCGAGGGAAATATCCAAGTCGATGTGTCACGAAGAGTTTGGGCCGGTCGCCCTCAGCATCTTTGAGAGAAACATGAGCTAGCTGCCGGACGACCCTGAAACATTCTTCTACGGGAATAGGGGACCTAACGGGAAAGGTCAGCTTCCCGCTAACCCACATCCGCCGTGGAAATTCAGGAGGCAATGAAGGAAGCTCATTAGGATCTGTTCCATCCTTATTCAATCGCGATGTGGGCGACCATTCATAAAGGGAGGGTGTCGCTAGAGTGAATCCCGGGGCAAGTGGTGGGGGTTCGAATTCGTTGTAGACTGCGCCAGACCCATGGATCTCTAAAAGATTGGGAAGAAGATCTCCGCCTCGCTCGTGAGGTGGATTGCGCGTTGGCAAGAGAGCCCATAGCTGTTCGGCCTGAGGTTGGCTAACCTGTCCCAATGACACGGAGGCAGGCGGCGGCTCAGTTTCCACGTCCAATTCCCATTGATAGATCTGTTCAAGTCTAATTATGTTCAGCAAGCCTTGACCTGGATATTTGGCAGAGGAGAACGCCCTGCAATGAGATGTCAGTCGTAAGGATGAGCGCCTGAACATTGCCGTGACCGTCACTCGTTCGCGTCCGGCGAAACTGGAGATTGCACCCTGCACTTTTACTTTCCATGATGGCTTGGAGACAGCACTCGTTATTCGTCTCTCTTTTAATCCTTTCGCTTCTCTTAGGCTGTGTGCAGTCCAAGATAACCATCTCCGTCAGCTTCCTGTGTTACCGATAAGGAGTTCGTCATGTTATTCATTGACTGACTACAGGAGAATGATCTGCAGCAATGCAAGCCAGTTCAAGCTCTAAGCGCTTTGAAAATAGAAGTGGATGGATCTGCATCGACTTTGACACGTCGAGTCTTCGATGTCTTATTCCCATTTGGCCCAGGCTGGAATTCAAGTGAGCTTTTACCGGTCGCGTGCTGTATGTTGATCGATGTGTGAATCTATCTCCTTTGTTTCCCAGTCTTGGCTACTTTCTACATCAGCTCGTATGCAAGCCTCAATATTCTTCTGTACACAGAGTCATTCATGATCTCTCAAAAGCGTGCCCAATTTTATCCTCGCTTTCATTCCCGAGCAAATCAATTCCGACACGTTGAACACGATGACCGCATTCGCAGTAATGAACATCTATTTCCAAGTCTGAATCACGGCATGACGTTTGTTTCAGACCGGTGGGCTCTTGTCTGACGTCTTTCTCCACCTTGTGCCACACTCTTTTATGGGAGAACACCAACATCCCGGCGTCCATGTCATCATGGTAGACGAGAAACGAAACATTATAATTGGGTAAACTCCTCCGACCTACCACGGAAAGGAGTGATGTTGACTGAGTCCCAGGCTCGCCATCTTCGTTGGGTTTGCTGCGTTTTTCGTGATGGAAAAAACATTTAGGGTTCTTGGGGATGAAGAAGACGCTCGCTCACCTTCGCATACGCACTCTCACTCACATGACAACAGCCCAAATGCATCCTTGACTACTGGCCAATCGACTGGAGTCGCCGCTTCTGGAACTGATGCGCTGCGATCACGGAGCGGCAAGTCGACCGACTTGAAGGAAGAAAGCGACGTACCCTCAGCCCCTGTGGCAAAGACATCTAAGTTATCAGCTTATCTCAATCTGATGGGGGATTTCACCCACAACATGTAAGGATGCCGTACTGTTGCTAGCTCGCTGTTAATGTTTATGCGGATTGTGCAGCACTGATGGTTTGGCGTAAGTGACGAGATAGGGCTTCTATATCGATTCTTATCTTGGGTTTTTGAAACACCTAGCATGGCGGCGTCCTTCTACGCGTCTCCACTGATCGGTGCCACTACTACATTAGCATGTTTCGCTCATGAGATTCCGCATGAGATTGCGGACTATTCAATTCTCATCCGAAGTGGATTTACCAAGAGACAAGCAATGGGCAGTCAGTTCCTGACGGCCGTTGGCGCTTTTGTAAGCTTCTGCTGTTCAAACCTCACGTAACGGAGATTCACAAGCTAACCCCTTTGTTTTGGTAGGTTGGGTGGGTTTGGCTTCAGATGCTGTGCGAAACAGTAACGTGTATTTACAGGGGTAACTCCAAAGGACATTCATGGGCATAGCGATACATAATTATTCGTCTTCTGGGACGGAACATGGAGATACATCCGCCGACTTGACAGCGGCCGTACGTGGGGAAGCATCTGGGTTGCTTGGAACGACCGTGGTAGCCGGCGACTTGGTACTAGTCATTAACTGAGCGCTATTGCGCAAGCTAGCTAAATGGGTGACACTCTAGGTGATTCCCTTTGTTGCTGGAGGGTTCATGTACATCGGGGCGGTGGCTGTTCTTCCAACGTGCGTCGCTTGGGCCAACGTTTGAGTATATAAAGAGTCTCACGAGACCTGCTGATGCATTCAGACTGCTGCAGGAAAGTCGGAGCGGCAAGCAGGCACTCAAGGAGGTGAGCTCTTGTTTGGTCGTGTCGATCGGGAGCCCAGGACGGAATCTGATTGCGAATGCCGGCATCCAGTTTGCGGCGATGGCTTTTGGGGTCGTGTGCATGTTCGCGGTCGCGTGAGTATTACAGATTGCTGCCCCTCTCTTCCACTAGCCTCCTTCTTTCTGACGCCGATGCAATACCAATACTGACTTGCGGCCTTCCAGATGGAACGAATGATATCTTTGATTGCGAGGATGAAGGGTAGATCGAGCAAGATGTAGATGGATGAACGCGCAAGATAAGATGCGAGTGTTGACCTCGTCCCTTGCCTCATGCAGGGTCGTAGAGGCTGCATGATGTTTTCGGACCGAAATACAAGGCGTTCACACAATGGAGATCAGAGATAGGCAAGCATGTGCTCGCTAGATCCATCCGCTGAGAGGACTTGTCAGCTTTCGATTTGTTGGGTCTACATCTGTCTCTGCCTCGTGCAAACAAGACATGGTCGCAATTGAAAGGTCTACTTTGGCCATTGACGAGAAGACGGGGAATTTCGCCGAGACTTCGGACTGGTGTGTACGATGCCGGGACCAAGTGAGTGACTGGGTACAAAGACTGCAGACAGGGAAAAAGCAGGGAAAAAATGAGGCCTGGCAAGAGTGCAGGGTCTGAATAAACGATGTTCTAGAAATACGATATTTACTGGATAAGGCAAGGCTCTGGAAGACGGCCCTGTCGGGAAGACCATTATGAGCATGAGAAAGATGCCGGGTGACGAACGTGCGCGTGTGACCGGATGTGACCGCGCTAATTGTGACGCGCAGAAAATCGAGATGTTGATAGAGCAACTCTTTCTCCCAACAAGTCTGCGCTTTTCTTCCTGACGTCAACTCGTCCAGTCAGTCCATTCTCTTTATATTCGCTGCCACCCCAGCCCCGGCAGCTCACCTCGTCTCTGCGTCCACAGCCCACCCTTGCCCCAGCACTTTCTCCTCCCTGTTCCCGACCAGCACTCTCTTCTTGGTCGCCAGCATCTGTGGTCAGTCGACCCCCTTGCCCTGCATCTCCAACGTCCGGATTGACCGACTGACTCATATCCAGCACTGCCATCTCTTTCCAGCATTCACCCCCGCAGTGGCCGCAAGCCCCAAGTCATCCTAACCTAGTCTCGTGCCCTCGGACTCGCATCGTACGAGTAACATCGCATCATATAAACTCTCTCTTTACATCGCCGAATGAAGGCGTCGTGAGCTACATCCTCACTGAACGCTGTCTTGAATCACTTTTGTGCCTACACCCCCACCATTTTTCTTGTCTCACTACACTCGCCACTCTTCATTAATATCATGGGAAAGAAGGACACCCCTCGTCCCCGCGTCGTCTGCTGTGCAATCCCTATATACCGCGCAAAGGGAACCGTCTTGTTGGTTACGAGTAGAAAACGAAGTACATGGGTCTGTGCGTACACTTTTCTCGTCTTTGCACAGCGTTCAGTCACTGATTGGCCCCTCAACTTTCTTCTCCCCATTTCACATTTTTTCATCAAACTATCGTGGGACATGATGCAGTGCCCAAGGGAGGATGGGAAACGTCGGACAAGACGCTCGAGGCAGCGGCGAGTCGCGAGGCGTTTGAAGAAGGTCGCTTCGCTTCCCTCTCAGACAAAGTCTGTCACCCCTCACATCCATTTCTGCTCCTTTATTTCCGCATCCCCTCAACTTTTCAACTCTGTTGCTTCAACGACAATTCGGCATTCAAACAATTTAGCCGGCGTACATGGCAAGATTACCAAATACGTTACCACGATACCCACCGAATCAACAACATATCACTTTTACGAATTAGACGTGACCAAGCTGGAAGACCAGTGGCCCGAGAGCCACGAGCGAAGCCGCGAGTTTGTCGACTATGCCGAGGCGCTCACTCGGCTTGCGTGGAAGCCCGAGCTTGCTCAGGGCCTCTCCATGTCGAGCATGGCACCCCGACGTTGACCAATAATCAAGACGCGGCCAGGCGCGGCGACACCAAATTATTTGACCATCATCAGCATCATCCATCGCCTTTCGTTTTCTTGGGCCCTGCACATGTTCCATTCCGCATCTTCACTTCAGTCAGAGAGGCATATTTCGAATGCCCAACGTCGTGCATCTTTCCTGTTTTCGAATCATCTCATTCCGCTGCTGCTGCTGCACTGCTGTTGTCCCGAACTATTACCACGCTCACCAATACTTTACTATCTCCGCATCTTAGCACCACTCTAAAAGCCAATCCCTTAGAATTACACACACTGTTTGATCTTCGACTTGCTTGTCATGGTCCATTAATGAAGATGGAAAGCATTAGTAGTACTATACATGAAATATTTTTAACCGAAGAAAAATGTGCCTGGGGGTATCGAGCTAAACAAGTGCAAACAAACTAACAAAACAAGGTTGACAGGGTTTCGATGACGTACGGGCCGCAGACAGTCAGGGATTCATGACGGAGAGCTACGCTCTCTCAAAAACGCGGAGGTTGATAGCAAAGAAATAAAATAAGATCAAGGAGCAGTGGACGCAACGGCTTCACGACTGTCCGGTCCGATGATCAATCCTCGTCCGAATCCTGCTCATCCTCGTTGTCTTTGCGGCCCCCATGCCATTTTTGCTCCCAGAGTGGCAAACTGCCCGGACTCGGTGGCCGCAGGAGGGGATGACCAGGGGCGAGAGCGCTCCGAGCGCGTTCTAGACGACCCTTGAGCTGCTCACGCTCGTCCAAGAGACCTCGGAGGTGATCGATGGCTGTAAGACACAAAATAGGAGAAGTCAGCTCTGGATCTCCAAAAATCGATTTAGACAAAAGAGAGCATGCGTACTTTTCTGCAATATGATGTTTTCGCTCCTCGGGCCGGCTCTTCCATCAATCTTTTCGCCCGATCCCGACTCAACGCCAACAGGGTCCCCAGACTTGGCCTGCCGGTTACGCTTTCTACCCTGCTGATGTCCGGCGTACTGATTGGCTGTCATCTGCTCCTCCTCCAAGCGGATAGCCTCCCTCAACGCGGGAATAGTCTCACAGAGGGCTTCGTACCCCCGCTTGATATTTGCGCGTCTCTTTTGCTCGGATTGGATGTGGTTCGCCTTTTTCTGGGAGGCAGTGAGCAAGGTGGGTTTAGGGGCGAACACGGTAGATGAAGAGTCAGATGAAGACGAAGCCGTGGGGTGGGGTGGCGACAAGTTGGATGGAGGGGTAGGGGGTGATGCTCGTTGACGCTTTGCTTGTGTGGGCCGATCTGGTGGATGTTCCAGCGGCGAAGAGCGTTTATGGGGTAAAGTCGGCCGGTCCTCAAACGGCTTTGGAATTGAAGGAGAAAGGTAGGCAAAGGGTGAGGGGTGGGACGGTGATCGGATGGAATGAAGCGAGGACTTGTGGGGAGCAGACGAAGGCGCGAACGGTGAATACGATGAGGCATTTGTGGTCGCTGGCCAGTCTGATCGCAGGTATTTCTGGGCTGCGGTACCAGAGCCTCGTGCTATGCCCGCTGTCCATGCACCTGGACGGTCGTCGAGCGAGATGAGGTCTTTGGTTGCCTTTGCGAGAGCCTCAGTGCCTTCGGTTTGGGGAACAGAGTGGTCGTTCCATTCTGGGACGTGTGATGCGTACGGATCAAACTGATCAGAGACGTATGAGTGTGGGTTGAACGCTGTTGCTGAATGGATCGACGACTCTGGGAAGAGCGACGACGACGACGATGACATTGGAAGAAGAGGATGAGCGTCCCAGAGCCAGGGCTCGGTCGGAATAAACATGTGTTTACCGGTGTCTTCGGGCGTTGCCGTGGACCAAATAGTGTGCAAACAGCGCACAGTCTCGGAGAGGGAAAGGGACTCGAAGTGGCAGAAAGTCGAGACATTGAGCGTCTTATATATCCCGCTCTGAATTTCTTGCCAGACTCTTCTCGTCATGCACCCCAAACTTTCCGCGGCCACGAGCTCGGAGTCGCCATGGGAAGTGATCTGAGCCACATGCTGCTTCCCTTTTCTCCAGTAGTTGCAATGCATAGCCATTCGACGACTCCAGTGTCCACACGGCCCATCTTCTCGCCATGCATCCAAAGAAAAATGTATTGATACAGAGGGGTCAAACACTGAGACCATATGCAAGACAAATGCAAGAAACTCGTCCGTCTTCCGACGTCTTTTTGGTGCCTCGGCAACCCATAACCGAAAGCGCATACCCCTGCTGAGCTCACTCCCCTTACATTATACAAGTCCCCTTCCTCCCATTCGTACAGTGTCCCCAACGACCCTGCTCACCTGCTGCCAAACATAACTTAATGCACCGCCATTGCCCAGCTCCAGACGCTTCCGTGTCAAATCGGCGGCCGTCCGTAATTGTACCTGCGTCGACTGACTGCTACTGGATTGAGGTGTGATCGTGCCTAGAGCGGCTGCTGCCGCTGCGAACCTTCGTTTACGCGCTCGCAGTTTCAACACCAGGGACAATATCGAGAAAATGATCGCAAGCAACGCAAAAGTCAACTTGCGTGTCGTAAGATGTGGATATAGCGACGTCTTGATCAAAGTCAAAATATCGGGTGCCAGTGCGTTCACTGACTCAGTTTCAAGTGGTGGTGCCGCGGGAGCACGGGGAAGAGGTCCTGGGGTTGTCGAACGATCTCGGGCTGCCGGCGGGGTCACGGTTGATGCCCTGGAGATGGGTGTCATCGTCCCCGTACGGCGAGCCGTAGGGACTACTGTATGCGTCGAGGTCGTCGAGATCGATGAGGTTGACGGCGAAGGCGAACAAGACCGGGCGGAAACGGGACTGGGCTCGGAACCACTGGGAATAGGTTCCATTTTCGATCGAGGCGTGGGCGTCGCCGTCCTGGTGGGCGATGGTGCTCGAGCTTGAGAATTGGCGCGAATATGACCGAGTTCCAGGGTGGCCTGGAAGTCCTGCAAATGATGGATCAATTCAGCAACCCTTGTCTCATTTTTGTGTTCCTGGATACATACATTCTTAACTTGTTGAGGTAACTCTTGATCATATCGCAGGAACTCGTCTGCATACTCCCATTCGTCTAACCGTGGTAAGAGGTGCAAGCAATAGATCTCGACAACTTTCTGATATCCATCTTCGTCATCCTGGATCCGTTCCACCAGATGGCGTTTCGCTAACCACTCCTCGATGATCCCTCTTCCGACCTGATTACATTCCAGTTTCAGACTCGCTAGCACCAACGTGACCACGATCTGAGCGGGTAGAAATCCCTCACTCGGTCGCTGCGAAAAGGCGGTGGGGGTGAACAAGCGAGTAGATCGTCGAAGTAATGTGTCAATGAGAACGGGAGGAGGGAGTAGCAAGTCCTCCTTCAGTCGGTGGTGTAGCGACGGATCGGAGAGGCTGTGACTTCCGTACATGGTACTTTCGAGGGTGATTCTGAGCAGATCCCATTTCTTTCGATGGCTCGAAAGTGCATCAGGAGATGCTACTAGAGGTGGTGGAAGCAAAGCAAATGCTGATTCCATTAATGAATAGACGAGAGAGAATTCACGCTGCACAAAGGCGCGGGTTGCACGTGAATATAGTGGACGGAGTGTCTTTAGTGAACTGTTGGATGTGTCTTGGGTGTGGGCTGTTGGGTACTTGGAATGTAGGGGGACGGCGCCGAAGGCATTGGCAGTGATCGTCGTCGTCGCCGTGGGCATTGTGGTGGTGGACGGTGAAGAGAGCACGGCTAACTAGTCAGGGTCCGCGCAGGGAATCACAAGCTCCATACGGTTCTGCTTGGTTTTGTTTGGCTGCATTACAAAAAGTATTACACTCGCTCCGATTAGATTAGAGTTGACTGTTACCCCGCCAGATCTAAGATCAGAAGATTCCGCGACTTTTGATAAGCGATCCCCAACTTTTGCCAACGTACTCAGCGAACAGACTGCTCTCAGCGACCACCCGGCGAACGCTTTCCGACTTTTCCAGCAGTTCGTCTAAAAACGCTTCTGACGTTTGTGGTGAGGTAATCTGATGAAGTTCTGCATTACGTCCACCCATGAGCTGCGTTCAACGTGCTTGCTTTTGCGGACTTACCTGCCGCGGTGTATATCGATGCAATGACCGCACGCCGCACATACCAGGACGTTCCCTAATGCGTGACGTGTTAGTCCTGACACGTTCGAGGAGCCAACCAGACGCCCAGACTCACTTCTGGAATATCGGAAGTTAGATAGCATGCTTCATCTGCCACTGAAGCAGCGTGCGAGATAGCTGGACGGATATCCAACCGAGGAAGAGTTTGCTGCGGTGCTACAAGTAATGCGAACGCCTTTGGGCACAGTCAGAATTCATGGCCGTCAAAATGAAATCAAAATCGACGCGCCTCAGGAAGGTGCTCCAACACTGGTTCGTTCCACCGTAGTCGCCGTTTCAGGATATGTTGCATAGTACCGCCCGTCGTCTTCCCATGTTGCATATCCTCGAGACCTCCTTTCAGCCATCCATTAATAAGTGTTCTTCGCGCGTCGTCTCCATTTCCAAACAAGGCCGTGATGGCTGTCTCTGAGAGGGGTTGCGAATGCGGATTCGGCAATTGCATAACCGCGAGTGACAGAGTCTTCCTTGTGAAGCCATGGGTCGATATCAATGGAAGAGCATGCTGTAGTATGGCTCTGAAACAGATCTGAGTTACCAAACCGACCTTTTCAAGAAGCTGAGAGCGAGAACTCGACGAACCTTGAAGTCATCGCGTCGGCGAACTCCGACAAATACTAACTCTGGGAAATGTATCCATCACCTGAAGAAGTAGAAGTTATCAATGCTGCTGAAGCCCTCATGGAAGATGCTATGAAGAGATACGACCCTTCACACGATCGCTACCATGGTTCGCTGATTTTTCTCTATTTTATTGGAGTGCTCAAATCCACTCCAGTCGCCCAGTCCAGCGCGTCCGCCGAACAGCCCTTGCCATAGCACGCAAATTAGACCCCTCATCCAATCCGAACCTCCTGACCATCGAACTAGCCGCGCTTCTCCACGATGTGCTCGACAAAAAATACGTATCAGCAGCCGAAGCCTCTGATCCGTACGCGTTCTTCCTCCCATTCTTCGAATCAGTCAAGGGCCATGTTGACCTGATATCGGATGGACGAGCGAAGCATATCGCGCGAATTGTGGATAATGTGAGCTGGAGTAACGAGAGCAAGTTAAGGAAGGCTGGATTATGGAGCGAGTGGCATCAGAGTTCGGTCGAGCTGCACTGTGTGCAGGACGCGGATCGTTTGGACGCCATTGGTGCCTTTGGTACGTCCTACTTTAATCAATGCGCGCAGAGTCTGATGATGTTACGCCTTTTAGGTATTTTGCGCTGTGCCGCATATGGCACGACGACCAATAGGTCTGTGACTCTATCAAGAAAATAAATGATGGATTGCTAATGGGTCTCTTAGTCCTCTGCATACCCCTACAGATGATCCTCTCCATGTCAAGTCTTCCATCCAACATTTCTCTGATAAACTGATTCATATACACGAGCGTCTCAAAACCGTTCCGGGAAAGGCTCTCGGCAAGAAACGCCACGAGACTGTACGTGGCTTGTTGTTCTAAACATTGATGAGTTTGTTTATCAATGCGCACAGCTCCTAGCCTTCATGGAGTCGGTAGACGAAGAATACTCGGCATCGATGTGACATTAGTGGTCCTCCGCAACCATTTTCCGAAGCCGTCGAACTACTTCCATAAAAATTGATTTGTACAAATTACGATGGATACAATGATAGAAGATAGAAGATAGAAAAAATACACCTTCAATCTGAAAGGAATGGAAAGGACAAACCCAGACAGCCGGAGTGTCACTACTGATTCTGGGACTGTGTTTGTGATAATATCGCATCGTCTTCCTCAGCTGGAATTTTCCTCGCCTGCGCGAAGAATAATTTAGCGTCCCGTTGACCGATGTTTTCGATGTAGTACATGTTGCCTATTCGACCAGTCATGAGTTCGCAAATATTCACTGCGAGAAAAGGGAATAGCTTACCTCGCGGAACGATAAAGGTACCGCCAGGCGCTAGAATATAACTTGTGCGGTGTACCTTGAATTGGACAGCACCTTCGATCAAGTAGAATATCTGAGGAACAAAAAAATCAGTATGACATAGTAAGATGTAGCACAATCACTGCGTCTCACATAGGTATTGTCTCTTGTTGATTTAGCAGGCTTCGCAGACTTTGGAGGGATCTCAAGCTGGCCAGCTGCCATGAAATTGCCGTCACCGAATATTTTCTGGTATGAATATTCTGCTCCAGCAGCTTTTTCAGGTTTAATCATAGCGGAAGTGAATGCGACCCCTAAAGAACAACATCAGGCGTGAAAAGAGTAGCGAATCAAGACACTCACTGCGTTTGACCTCGACACCAGAGGTATAATCTAGCACCACACCGTAAGGCTCTGTTTTTTCATCCCAGCCTGCCTCGGGAACCTCTGCGGGTATATGTATAACCTCTCGTTCGTCATCATCATGGCCTTTGGTGACACTTTGACTTCGACGACTACTAGGTCCTCTTTTACTCCTAGGCTTGTTTGAAATAGGAGCTGGCTCCTCCTTTGGTAGTCGAACGATTTCTTTGATGATAGGAACAACGTGTCTGCCAGATTCTCGTCGGCCGTAAACAACTTTTTCGCAGCGCCAGTATTCGAGAGGGGCGTAGCGCAATCTCTTCCCTCGCCGGAGACCTTCTGTCTCTTCCGGCTCCGGAGATACTGGTGATGGAGTTCAGAATCCAAGACCTACTTTAGATGAATGAAGAACATACGATTTTGCAAGGCTTTCCGAGGTCGTTTCGCCGCCGCCTGTTTCTTCGCTCGAGGCTCCGGTTGCTTCTTCTTCTTCTCTTTACTAACAACTTTTTTGACAGGTTCCTCGTTCTCCTGATCGGACGATGGTGGGACGGCATCTTCCTCCGGCTCGTCTTGATGTTCATGTGCTTCGGGGGGATTATCGTCTGGCGGATAATCATCTTGATTGGGAGTTCGACTCCTCTGGGCTGAGTGACTTTCTGGAGGAGAGGAGGGAGGAGCTTCTTCCATGACAGAATCTGGTTCTTCTTGGCGTCGTTCAGGGACGGGCGTGCGTGCGAGGCGAGGTCGAGCAACAATGGGTTCAGGCTCTGCTTCCTCTTCCGAGTCCATAGCGATATTTTCCGATGCCTCTGAAGGACGAGAAGATTTACGAGCGGAGGGTGGCAGAGTCTCGTATACGGAGTCGAGATTGGAATAGCTCATGTCGTGATCCTGGTTCGCTGATTCATTCTGATCTTCTTCACCGAGAGGAGCAAGGCCTGCGTCGCCCAGGGCATCTTGAGGAGTGAGAACTTCTTCGTCGTCCAGTTCGTCTCCAGCGATGAAAGAACGGGGTGCGGGAGTGCTAACGCGGCGGGGACGTGGAGAGGGATTGGGAACACTATCAAAATCAACATCTGCTTGTCGTGGTAGTCGATTTCCAGCTGATCCTACACCCAGGGCACTGTTGGGTCCTGATGGTCCTAGATAAGTTGTGATTAGGATGTATCAAGCCTAGAGACGAAGCATATACTTCTGGTGTTCTTGAAATACTGCGTTGGCGTTCCTGTAGTGTGCCCCACGATTAGATCTTTCAACTGGAGGGTAGACATGAGGCACACCTTCTTCATCCTCCTCATCATCGAGCTCCATCGATACAGTCCCGTCGCCTTCCTCCTCATCCTCCTCTTCCACAATAGGCGTGGGATCCCGCCCTTTCCCTTTGTTTCGACCATTTGTAGCTTTCTTCGGAGGCGTAGCATAGTCGGCTTGACTCATAACCTGATCAAACGGTTCAAGATCATCTGAATCCCTCTGAACTTCCTTGACAGCTTTCCCAGTCTTCCTTTGAGCAGGGGTGAGCAGGTTGAATCCTGCACAAGAAACAGCGCTTACTTTCCATGATTGAGGTCATCCGCCCTGAAAGGTAGATGATTTCTCTGAGGACCTCTCCTTGTATTGCTTGGCCCTACACTGCTGTTCCGCTGAGACATCGCGTGCTCTGCAGGTGGCGGACGTTGGTCTCCAGGATGATGTTTGTGACAGTGTTTGGTAAGCACGTGACATCCTCGTGACGACTCGGACCTAGACGGAGATAAGATGATGTCAATCTCGGAAGATCGTCGCTATGATCATGTTCATGATCCCGACGTGAATATTGTGGATTTTTGAGCGATGTTCCAGGAGAGTCGAGTGCTGTGGAAGTTGCGATATCTTGAAATCTCCGAGGATGTGTCAGAGTGTGCGGACTGATGTCGGTGATGGCATAGAGAGGGTTCTGAGCACCGTGCGTCGGTGTAGCGCCGGCTCGGGTCCTGGAACCCGTGATGACGAGTGTACGCTTCAAGTGCGTCAGAGCTCATTTACATTACTCGCCTCCTTTTCTTCTCTACAACGACGACGACGACGAGCACAAAGGCCTCTAGTGTCGCGCACGCCAATTTTCACGTGTATTCTCCCACTTGTCGAAATTCGCGCATACCGTTCATAGTCGGCGGCATCAAAATTTGCTAGCTACTCCCAATCCGTCTGATCAGACTCAGATTCCAAACCTTCCTTTCTGCTCTCGGCGATTCACCGTTGCTTCACCGTTGCGTATAAGACACTAGCTTCATCACCACAATGCCTACATCCGAGTTGTCCCCCACCCTCTCAGACATGGAATTCGGTTCCACCCAACGCCTCATCGTAGTCTCTAACCGACTACCCATCACCATCTCCAAAGATGCCAAGGGAGAGTATCACTTCAAGATGTCCTCTGGCGGACTGGTGTCTGCTCTTTCCGGATGCAAGAAATCCATGTCATTCACCTGGATCGGATGGCCTGGCTTTTTCATTCCTCCCAAAGACCGACCTTTGGTCGATAAACGCCTCCATGACGAGTTCGCTTGTCAAGCCGTCTATCTCACAGACGATGTCGCGGACAGACATTATAATGGTTTCTCCAATTCGATCCTTTGGCCGCTTTTCCACTATCATCCTGGCGAGATGAATTTCGACGAGGAGCATTGGCTTGCTTATAGGGAAGCCAACTTGCGTTTCGCTGAAACTGTTAGGTCGCAGTTGAGAGATGGGGACATGGTTTGGGTCCAGGATTACCACCTTATGCTTCTCCCCATGCTCCTCCGTGGCCTCATCAGTGGATCGGCGTCCAAAGGCGAAATCACCAAACAGGAGTTGGACAGAGTGACGGAGGGTATCTCTGGCGGTGCTCCCGTTGTGTCTGAAAGAATATCAAACATCAAAATCGGCTTCTTCCTCCACACTCCTTTCCCTAGTAGCGAAATTTATCGGCGAGTTTTCGCATTTCGTTTGCGAGTGACTCGTGGCTCATCCGTCTTATAGCATATTGCCTGTGCGCCGAGAAATTCTCGTTGGCGTCTTGCACTGCGACTTGATTGGATTCCACACTTACGACTACGCCCGTCACTTCCTCTCATCATGCACGCGTATCCTCGGTCTACCCACGATGCCCAACGGCGTCGAGTTCGAGGGCCGCCTCGCTCACGTCGGGACCTTCCCCATTGGCATCGATCCCTCCACTTTCGTCGAGGTTGGTGTTGTCCGGCTCATAGTGTTTGCAGAATGTTGACATTGAACGCAGGGTGTCGAAAAGCCGACTGTGAAGGCCAGAATCGCCGCCCTCGAGCAAAGGTTCCAGGGCTGCAAAGTCATCGTCGGTGTAGATCGTCTGGACTACATCAAAGGCGTACCTCAAAAGCTGCACGCACTCGAACTCTTCCTCACTCAACACCCCGAATGGATCGGCAAGGTCAATCGCTCTCTCCACCCTCATATCTCCAACTCAACTCATCCTGCACATAGATCGTCCTTGTCCAACTCGCCGTTCCCTCACGGCAAGATGTCGAAGAATATCAGAATCTTCGCTCAACAGTTAACGAACTCGTCGGCCGAATCAACGGTCGGTTCGGAACGGTGGACTTTATGCCTATTCACTTCATGCATAAATCATTGCCCTTTGACGAATTATGCGCTCTATATGCCGTCAGCGATATCTGCCTCGTATCATCTACACGAGACGGCATGAATCTCGTACGTCCCTCTCTCCCTGAATGTTGAGGTTGGGTTGACTAATGGTGAACAGGTGTCATACGAGTATATCGCTTGTCAGCAGAAGAGACAAGGCGTGATGATCATATCAGAATTCGCAGGCGCCGCTCAAAGTTTGAACGGATCACTAGTCGTCAACCCATGGGATTCACAGCAGGTAGCTGATTCGCTGTATGAAGCGGTGACGATGGAAGCGGACGTACGTGCTGAGAACCATCGTAAACTTTTCAAGGTACGCCATCCTTCTCTTGTCAAGCCATTCGCGTGTTCCTGACTGGTAATGTAGTATGTTGACAAATACTCCGCGGCTTATTGGGGAACGTCCTTCGTGCGCGAGATGGGTAAAATCAAGACGGTGCAAGCGAAGAAGACGCCTTTCCCTCCTCGGTTAGCGTCGCAGTCTATGCATCGGGTCCATAGTACTGGCCAGCCGTTGCCTTGATTGGTCACTGGTCATTGGGGAATGTCTAATTGCTGTCTGGTGCCTGTATAGAGGTTTGCGTAATTATGTTCTGTTTTTCTTGAGTGGCGGATAATCGCGCCACGCCTTTGATCATCGATCGCCAGTACATACATTGGTACATACATGCCTATCACGAAGTAGAACTGTAAAAGAGTCTGTAACTACATAATCCGCTCCAAAAAATCACAACTCTGCTCTTCCCTGGCAGTGGTTTTGCGGGTACTAGCGCCGTGTCCCACAGTCCTACAGATTTCGGTCGCCTTGCCACGGTTTCGGACTCTGGTTGGAAAACGCTATCGGCTTTATGCCAAAACTGGGCCTCTCCGGTCTTTATTTTGGGTCGCGGTAGATGACTGAACCGGCGAGTCATTCAAATCTTCAACTGTAAGCGCGTAGACCGACCGACTCGATCGCCTCAGAGCTCAAACCAGCTGTACTAGCATTTTCGTCTCATTCGTAGTCAATCAGCATAATTGTGACTAAGTTACCCTTACATTCCACTCTCGAAAATACGAGTACATCGTTGCCAAGTTACAAAGAAAGAAACTGGCAAGCAATCGGTGACTCGGAGTGGGGGCTTGTTTGCTGTTGTTTGCCCCCTTCAGCTCGCCTTCACCCGAATCACCGAGCCCTGCTACATGTCCAGCAAGTCATACAGACTCCGCTCCCCATCTCTTCCCCGTACTCCCACCTCCCCCATCCAACAGCCCTCCCCACTGTTGGATGTGCGCATTCGTACGTCGTTGCTTTGCGAAAGCGGGCAACGACTAGTGTGTGGCTTATGCGAAAGCATGTTAACCGGGCCTGTCATCCAGACGCCCCCGGGCCACTCGTGCTGATAGTGCTACTCTCTCTCTCTCTCTCTAGGCGACATGTCCTCGTTCCCTACACCCCTCTCTCATAGGGCTGCCTTTGGGCGGTCTTGTGTGCGCCGATCGTGCTTTGTGGTAGTTCGCTATTGCAATGCATGTGGAGATTAATTCGGGACTGGCTTATGCGAAAGCATACTAACTTGGTCCATGTCGAGAGGCATGACCAGGCCAGTTCTGCGCTGGATCACTTGTGGTGTGGGGCCGACGGTCAGAAACCTTGTTCAATGTGGCTTTCTTTACTGAGTATGTTTTTATCCTCTTCGTCTGTCTGTCTAGTTACTAACGAATGCTGCCTCAGCTCACCTCATCCTTCCCGTTGAACACCAGAGCTCCGAGTTGTCGACGTCCCTGGTTTTCTTGACCTGATTTGGCAAATACTACGCGGGGCAATCATCATACAGGGGAGCGACGCTCGTTTGACTGATTTATCTCTCTACCATACACTATAAACATCATGTACACTCTTATCATAGAATTGATTGTGTATACATTAGATTCAGTATTGAACATCTGCCATAGACCTTGCAGTGAGGCTTGCACTTGCTCCTTTGTAGTGGTAGTAGCCCCAGTAGACATAGTGAAGGACTGCAGGGGTTACTTTCGCGTTGCGAACTACACAAAACCAGAGCCGGGGGTCGAGGAAAACCAGACGTGCGTGCTGAAAAGAGATCTGTGGCCGTGATGATTGTAACGGAGGTAGAACTTGAGAGCTATGCTGCTACAGTACGGTGCGGCAAACAGAAGTCGTCGTGAACAAGTTGGTCGTGAACAAGCCCAGCACCATTACCAGTAATTCAGGACAAGAAACGGCTGAGAGGTTCGCACACGGTCAGACGAGAAAGGAGACTTTCCTGAGAGATGAGTGTATACGAACTTGAAGATTGCGTACAATATTGATGAAAGTGCCAGAGAAAGTTGTGATGCTTGGATACATGCATGATGCATCTGACAGAGTAGGCCGAGCGAACAGTCGTCCCTGTCCACTGCATTGCATAATTTTCAGCATTATAATAATCAGGAGTCGCAAACTCGCAATTAATGCCCTCTCACCTAAGGCCATGGCATTCTCAAGCTAGTCCTGCCTTCAAATTTATCTTGGCACCCTTCGAGGTCGAAATTACCAGCTATTCCGGATTCCTCTTTCAAAGAGATCGACAAGACCCAAATCACTGGACACGGTATTCATTTGCATCGATTGGAGTTTGTATGAAGGTACTCTGAGAGTCCAAGGGTGCGCTGCGCAGGAAGTTGATAATATAGATATCATAGAAAGAGCGAATGATTGAGAGATCTTGGATCGAGTAGGACTTGCAGTCTGATTCTGAGAGACAGAACCGTGTTAATGGTCACAGGGATAATCATGGCATATGGGAGGCGCAAGCGCACGGCCAGTAGGTCACAGCTAGCTGTCAATGTCCTTCGATGTACCGGTGAGTTCCGATGGCTCTCTGGCAGGTTGAACAGTGGGTGCTTACCTGCAAATTGTGTTCAAGTCGTAACGGGTAAGTGAATGTCGAATATTGAGTACAGTACTAGTCTTGAGTACTTAAGTAGTAAGTGTCGAGCCGTTGTCAAATTGAGGGAACCACAAAATGTAGGGGATGTCAATGTGAGTACTTAGTAGTGCAAAGCATTGACACTCATTTTAGTGCAAACTCACAGGGAAATCAAAATTCACTCTTCGACATCAATAGTGGACTCGGACGGCAATATCGGGCGTGGGAATTTGAATCGAGCACGTTCGTCGCGTCTTTGTTTACTACAGTACTTCGTACAGGACTGTGCCTGAGAGACTTTGTATCTGCCGAGACATAGACTTAGCATACTTAAGTCTGTATCATGATACGGAACTTGAGAAGGATACATTGACGGCTTGTCTACTCGTACTCGTACATGCGGTAATAAGACGTGAGCTCGGTAGATGACATGCCATGATACCGTGCCATGCCATCGCCACTCATCTTCGCGGTCGCGCTCCCAGAGTCCCGTGCTCCCGCTTCCAAAGATCGTGGCGGCGTGGCCGTCGTAGCGTCCCCGAATGAAATCCTAACTCCACGCCGTGGACGTGGACGGGGATGTGGATACATCTTCTTGTTTACCTGCCACGCCGCTCCATGAAACACCAGTGCTCTCGTCGGTTCGCTCAAGGTCGATGTCGGGCGACGTTCTAGATGGTGTCGGCGTCGGCTCTGTTGGTGTCGGCTCTGTTGTCCATCCACTGGAAGGATTGGTGCCCCAGCCCCACCCGTTCTCTTCACTAGTGTGGTCGGCGCCGTCAGTTTCAGTTACGAATCCATGTTCGGCTGCTGAAAACTCCGGATCGAGTGGACGTGTCCACTCCCGTTCCTCCCGTTCCTCCCGTTCTTCCTCTTCCTCATCTTCGTCTTCGTCATACCCCTCCCCATCCCTCGGCAACCCAAAAGAAGAAGAACCGGCATCAGTCCATACAGACGTCCTCTCTTCAGGAACATACTTCTTATTCCTCAGCACGATTTCCCAGATCGTGTCTTCCTTCTTCTTGTTTGATGTGTCGATCTCCCATTCAGCTTCCTCTTCCTTTATCCCGTGGTCGGTACCGTCTGCATCGCCGTTTGCATCGCCGTGGCCGTTCCCACCTCTGGTCTCGCTGACCGTTTCGGTTACTGAGGTGGTCAGCTCGGCACTGGAAGGTTGAGATGAACCAGAAGGACCAGAAGGACCAGAAGGATCGGAAGAGGAGGAGCAGGAATTGGAAGAATTGGAAGAATTGTGTATAGCATCCAACAGCGCAACGACATCCCCTCCACAAAGAATACTAATCTCATGCTGCGCCCACACCTCCTGCACCGTCATCTCCGCAACATTCCAAAGCTTCATCTGTCTCCTTACACCTTCTAATATCTCCTCCGCTGGGTGGGGATTTCGGGATGATGGATGGGGGGTGTGGATGTGATGCGCGAGGAGGACGTGTTCTTTTCCTTTTCTTGTGGGTGGGGAATAGGAAGGTGCAGGGGAGGTGAGTCGGAATAGAGCTGTTTGACTCGCGTATCCAATACTCTCATCGCGTCCCCATTCATCAACCTCAACACACTTCCCAACTCCTCCAATCTCAACTTCGTATCCCCACCTCTCAGCAGCCCCCACACACCAATCCCTCCATTCCTCCTCTGTCCACTCGAATTTATGATCAGGATGTCTGAACATTCTATCCGTCCGATGTGTAGGATCGGGTATTCCGCTGGGGGATGGGAGGTGGGGAGGGGTGAATCGTTGATTGTATGTGTAGTTTGGGGTTGTGAGGAGGAGGAGACGGGGGCGGTAGTGTCCTAGGAGGATGGGGGCGAAGAGGGGTAATGTATCAGGCTCTAGATGTTCGATTCTACGCGACTTGAGTACTGAGATGGGAAAAATGGGAGAGGCGTACACTTCGGTGGAGACTATACATTCGTAACCTGTTTTGTTTTGAGGGGAGTATATGAATGAGGGATTTGGATCTTGGAAATCCCCGTGGTAGATATTCACTTCTGTCTCTTCCCAACGCATTGGACCGAGCGAGAATTCGTGCGTATGAGATTCATCAGGAGGCGAGGAAGGCGCGGTTTCGGTGATGGCGCTCGCGAGATCATCAGCTGATAGATCGAGTCCTGCAATTCTCTTCAAATGAATTTCGTCAAAGGGTTGTAAGGGACCGAGGTATGGAGGGAGAGTGTAAGGGAGAGTTGATGAGGGGAGAGAAAGACAGGCTAGGAGGGCGCCTTCGCCACAGCCTATGTCGAGTAACTAGAGCGAGTTTAGCACGGTGCCATCGAGGCTTGGGTGGAATCACAGAAGAAGGAGATTCTTGTCTGATTGTGCGGATGAGCCATGCTTGTCGTTGGAGGAAGAGAGGCGGACTAAAGGTGACGGGCAGAGCCATGGACTTGAAGTTGATCGGAAGGATCCGTATTCCGACAAGATGTCTCAACCGAGCATTGCAGTCAAGGAAGAAGACAAGATGGACGCGGATGCAGAGGGGGAGAGTGAAGTGAGCAGCAGCGAGGACTCGGATGCAGATGCTTCGGGAGAGGATGATGATGATCCTGATGCGCAGGCTGAAGCTGTTGCGAGATTGTTGGGAGATGCGTTGTGGGCGGATATCGCAAAGGCGTACGAGACGACTCCGATTTCGACTGCTCATGTCCCGACTCCGGCTGAGCGAGCGGTGCTAGAGGGGATTTATGGGGTGTTGAGTGAGTTGGCGGGAGATACGGATGCGATGGAGGCGTTTTGGTCGCTTTCTGTGCCGGGGACGGGGAAGAGTGTGTTGGAGTTGTTGACGAGTTCGATGCGTGCAGGCAGTTTTGGCGTGGAAGCTGCTGAATCGCTGGCGACGTCGATTGACACTCTGCTCACTGGCCGGCTATTCGGCGATCGGGTGACCGGGAAGAGAAAGCGGGACGAGGACGAGGAGGGAGAAGTGGATGTGGACTGGTGAGTGTTCCGTTGTAGCCGAGGCTTTGACTGAGTTGCTCTAGATTCTGACGATCGGAGCTGTCGATCTGACTCGCCACTCTGCTCGCGTGCCACCACGAACGTTCATCTCTTGGCTTTCTCCCCTTTTTTCTCTCTATTCCGTGTCAAACCGGCTCTCTCCTCTCCACCAGATCCGCACTCCATCTTCTCTCATCGACCGATGACCTAACCACGAATGTATCGTTTCTCTGGCAACCCTCGACCCTCCTTTCGTCCTAGCTCACCGCTATCCGCAGTGCTCACGCATATATTCACCCAATCCCCTGGGCCTGGTCCCTCGCACTCACTTCCCGGTCCTTGCCCGAGATCCAGCGAGATCCGACCTTGACACCTCAATTTACGACACCATTTATTCAAACAGGGGTCCGGCATCCATATCAAATACAACGTTAATCATAGCACTAGTCCACGAGGGTAAATGGATCCGTCGTCTCCTGCACAGCGCTGCACATGGCGACCCAAATCACTTCTTCTCATTGGGAGTCTCTCTCCTATTCCAGTCATCTTCGGGCGTTGGTGTGGCCGTGTCTGCGGCGGCTCCAGCTCGGCAATCCGTACAGGAGACACCTTCGTGGGACCCCATTCGATCACGGCCTTGGAGAGGAGACAGTGCATGTGTAGCCACCATTTCAATTGTCAGTGCATCCATCGTAGCTACTACCAAAACTTTTATTTCTCGACATTGTCGTCAATGTCAGCGAGCACATACGTGAGAACTAAGAAGACTGTGTGCCTGTCCGCATGAAGATCGCGAACCACCTGAATACTTGAATACCACTTGGGAGAACACACCCGGCTCCCCTCCTGCCGAGATCCGTACCTGACACGTTCATCCAAAAAAGGCATCTATTTGTCCCTGTTAGGCACGAACGTTGCTCCTCCAAGCTCGAGTGATTGGCCGCGACTCGCTCCAGTGAACAAACCACCGCCGCGATTCGATTATCGATCATGAAAATTTGTAACCCTCGTTCGACTTCCGGGCGCCTTATAAGACCTTCCCTGTCCACACCAACGCTTGCTCCCTGTCCTGTCCTGTCCCTCACGCTCACGCCCGTCATCAATGGCTGAAGCTATCTACCAGCAGAACAAGCTTGACGGCTCCGACGTCGACTCTCATAACAAGGGCGTCGCTCTCTCCCTTGATGAGCGTCGTCGTGCTGCCCTCTCTGAAGTCGACAATGCTCGCTTCTCCTGGTTCCACGCCAAAGTCTGTGTCGTCGCTGGTGTTGGGTATGTCCATTTTCTCTTATCAACAAACTAATCTGATTGCCACGTAGTTTCTTCACTGATGCCTATGATATCTTTGCCGTGCGCCCCGTCCCTGATCCCGATAGCCGATTTTATCTAATCTTTACATATAGATTAACATCGCTTCGACGATGTTGGGATACGTCTATACCAAAAGTGCGCATACATTCGTCTTATTCGACTCTTTCTGACTATGTCGCAGACCACGCTAGCAGCTTGCCTAAAAACCAGGATCTGGGTGTCAAGGTCGCTACTCCCTGTGGTACTCTCGTCGGTCAACTCCTCTTCGGATGGCTCGCAGATCTTGTGGGCCGCAAGCGCATGTGTACGTTTCCCCCCTCATTCCCATTCATTTTCTAATATTCTCCTAGATGGAATTGAATTGATGATCATCATCATCGGTACATTCGGTCAAGCAGTCTCAGGCGAAGCACACGCAGTCAACATCATCGGTGTCCTCGTCGTCTGGCGATTCATAATGGGCGTCGGTATCGGAGGCGACTATCCCCTCTCCGCCGTCATCTCCTCCGAATTCGCATCCACCCATATCCGCGGAAGGATGATGACTGCCGTCTTTGCTTCTCAAGGATGGGGTCAACTCGCCGCTGCGATCGTCTCCACCGTCGTCGTTTCCGCATTCAAGAAGCAGATCGTAGCCGACTCACCTACGGATCCTAAACATGTCGATTTCCTGTGGCGTCTTCTCATCGGTCTCGGTGCCGTCCCTGGTGCTATTGCTCTTTACTTCCGTCTTACTATCCCTGAAACTCCCCGTTTCACGATGGATATCGAGCGAAATGTCAAGCAGGCTTCTCAGGACGTCGATAACTTCCTTACCAACGGCAACTTCGTCGTCGACCCCGATGCCGTCGTTCAGCGCGTCCAGGCGCCCAAAGCAACCCGCCGCGACTTCCTCCAACATTTCGGAAAATGGGAGAACGGAAAGGTCCTTTTGGGAACTTCATACTCCTGGTTCGCCCTCGACATCGCCTTCTACGGGCTCGGTCTCAATTCCTCCATCGTCCTTCAAGCTATTGGATTCGGAAAGCCGAAGCAGACGGGTTCGTTGGGGATTTACACTAACCTTCGTAATATCTCGGTTGGGAATATCGTCCTTTCCGTCGGGGGTCTTATTCCTGGATATTGGGCTACGTTCCTCCTTATCGATTCATGGGGCCGTAAGCCTATTCAATTGATGGGTTTCGTGCTCCTCACTATCATCTTCGCATGCATGGGTACGTCCCTTCTCCCTTCCCCTCTTTCTTCGTTGGGCTAATTTGATGATTGAAGGCTTCGGATACGACGCGATGCAAAAGACCGATCCTGGACGCAAAGCATTCACATTCCTTTACTGCATGGCCAACTTCTTCCAGAATTTCGGACCTAATACTACTACATTCGTCATCCCGGGTGAAGTCTTCCCTACCCGTTACCGATCAACTGCACATGGTATCTCGGCTGCGTCTGGCAAGCTTGGTGCTATCATTGCCCAGGTTGGATTTGCCCAGCTTAAGGATCGCGGTGGTGCGCCTGGCTCGTCTGCATGGGTCAAACATATGTTCGTCTTTCCCTCTCTGTCTCTGAATTATCACTGATGATTTTGCAGTCTTGAGATCTTCGCGCTGTTCATGTTGACCGGTGTATTCTCCACCCTCCTCATCCCCGAAACCAAACAACGTACCCTCGAAGACCTCTCCAACGAAGACCAACACGGATTCATCAGCGGTATCGCGGGCGATGCGACCGATATCATCGTCCCTACTACCACCCGTGAAAAGGAAGTCGCATAATTCCCTTCTTTTTCTCGTCTTTAGTCGATTAGTCGGTTAGGGCCCATCTATGAAGTTCATCTTTTGGTTATGTTAGTTATATTAATGCGGATGTTCTTCGATATTTAGAAGTTGTTTTTCGCAATACCCTTTTTGACCCTCGTCACTCATCCATCGTGCTTGCTCGTACACAGTACTGTCATCGGACGGCGTCCATTCTTTAATTTAAGCCTGTTCGTTACCAAAACTTAAGTCTCATTGAGGGACCCGGCTTCTGGATTCGCGAATGAGATCGACGCTTCGTTGACGTTGAGCCGAGGCGATCGATGACTATTTGGCTTTAAGCAGTTTTAGCCTTGAGCCACTCCACTCCGCGTCGAGGAGTGGGGCCCTGACGATCATTAATGCATTTACCCCTGAGTACAGTACCTGAGTCTAAGCCCTTGAGGGTTCGAGGGTTCGTCGGGAATGAATTGAATGCTGAGCCGGGGATTTGGCGTACGCTTGCTTATGGTGGTCATTATTTAGCACGAGCAGTAGACAGGGGTAGAATGAATTATATATCTTTGAGTGCGCTGATATTTACAGACGATCGGTTCATAAACGCCGAACGAAGGAAAGGTGAGACAAAAGCAACGTGATCATAGAGTACTTAGGTTCGCCGAGCGATTTCGATGGTCAGTGAATCAGCGACGACTTGAACGAAGGATATTGATCGGTCCATCGTGTGGATGAATATGAGATTTTCAACGAGTCGATGTTGGAACTGGCTACTTTGGACAGACTATCTACTCAAGAGCACAAATATATGCATGATAAACTTGAACACTTATGTTAGAGAGATCGGAAAATCACCCAGGCCGGAGGAGAGGGGCGAAATTGAGAAAATCTCTGTCGGAAGTATCAGTACTGTCATTGTATGCTAGTGAAAGTTGAATGGACTTATCGATGATGGGTGTCCTCGATCCGACATAGGCTTTCAACTCGACGGGAGGAGAGTGAAGCCTAGCCGAAGCGAGGCAGGGGGTCGGATGGTGCACCCAGATGTAGGGTGCACCTTAAGTATGGCGGGTTAGCACGAATAGAGCAGAAAAACGTACCGACGATGGAGGAGTATAGCAGGTATGGGGAGATGGGGATGAACCCAAAGAAAGAAAGAAACAAAGAAAGAAAGGAAGACGCCTACCCGAGAACGAGAAAGAAAACGAACGAACGAACGAAATATACCTTAAAATAAAGGAAGAAAGGAGAAAGAAGCCTACCATAAAAAGAGAAAAAGAAAGAAAGAATCCTACCGTAAACGAAAGAGAGAGAAAAAAAGAAGACTAACCCTCCCCCACTTACCTTTTGACTTACCTTCAACTACTCATCCGAGTCCGCCTCCCTCGGATACATCCACCGCCAGTCCTCGGCACACAGCCTCGACTCATCCACCACCGCCGGCGAGTAATACCTCCCATTACTCATCGCCACTCCATCCCACAACAAGTCGGCGTCCACCGCAGCAGAATCCGGGCCAGGTGGGATCACAAAGACGCGCGGCACCTCCAAATCGCCCCTGCCGTCAGCGTCGCCGGCATGCGCATACAACCACCGTTGCTCTGCCTTGAGCAGAGCAGCGGTGATCCTCGCATCCACACCATCCACCGCCTCGCACTTACCTGCGTCGACGACCACGGAAACGGTCTCGACAACCTCGACCTCCTCAACTACCTTCTCCTCGACCTCCTCCTCCCCAACCTCCGTCTCCGCATCCGACTCCCCACTCTCGACCATAGAAGACAGCCATTGGTTCTCTGCCTTAAGCAGACCAACGGCCATCTTCTGGTCCTTCGCCTCCCCCTCCAGCTTACCCACCGCACTCTCCAGCTCCACCACCCTCGCCTCCACTGCCGCCAACTTCCCCTTGGCCTCCGCTGCCTCCCTCGCCGCAGCCGCCGCCTGCGCATCCCGCTCCGCCAACAACCGCCTCAACACCTCCACCTCCTTCTCCAACTCCGCTGCACGTTGCCCAGCCCCGGAACCTGAAGAGAAAACCTCAACGGTCTGTCGAGCATGGGCGACGTCGACAGCGAAGCACGCCGCGACCACCACGTCCGCGACTCTCAAAACCCCCCAAACCACCGTGAAAACCGCCGCAAATGCAGCGAAGAAGAAAAGCATTGCAAAAGCAATGAGTGCGAAAGGGCCGAGGCCGAACAACGCGGGATGTAGCATGTAAATGTCGGAACCACGGAAGAACCCGAGTTGCGAAGTAAAAATGCTCATCGTAGAACAAAGCGTTGTTGGAGAGAGCGGAGATTGAAAATTGACGAGATGATATACTGCATCCGAGTATCCGATCCTTCCTTATTGGGAGGTGTTTTCACGACCTGGCCGCTGGACGAGCGAAAACGACATAGACTCGACGAGGAGGTGGTCGAGACGGGAAAGGAAAGTCAGTGGCGAGCGCTAGAAGTCACGGGGAAGCGAAATGACGAATGCAGGGTCCTCATTTGATGGCTCAGGGGTTTCCCCGCTGATTGGCGCTGGTGATCCTCGTGACTCCGTTCTCGCCCTATTTTTTGCACTGTTTTTCTCCTATCGACTGCAGCTCTCCAAGCCGAAAGGTTTCGAGGCTGCATCTGCTTTCTGACTTGCTCGCTTTCGTCGTCGTCGCTCGCCTATCGCACTCGGAATCGGTGTTGCCAGATATAGTAATGGGGCGAGGGATGCTGGAAAGGCGGGGGTGCTATATGTGAGATACTGGGGCCGACATTTTGTGTGTCCAGCTTGTCATACCTGTGAAATAGTGATCAGCTTAGGATTTTTATCGAGATTCTCGAGGAAACTGGGCCTGAATTCATCGATTTGTCGTGATATAGCAGATGCTACCGGGGAGGCCAGCTGACGGCGTCGACCACATCATCCTGGACGGTCCCAAGCCCCTGGCGGTCCACTGAAGCTTTCCATCAGCAAATCATGTGCTAATACGCGTCTCCCTACTTAGTATGTCCCTCTGAGAGAGCGCATCTACGTCGTCGTCGATTGCTCCTCCCCCGATGTCTCACTTGAACCAGCGAGCGACTCACCACTACTGTACTTTCTCTCTCAATCCTGCCATTCAAAACATAATTCCAACTCGTCAATGCCATTCTTCTAGCTAACGAGCTGGATTGTCGCGTCGCTGTCACGTCGTTCGATACCTGAGCACTCTATTCGCCTCGCAGGCTAGTTCGCTGGATTCCTCATTCTGTCCTGCATCACTGCACAATGTCAAACCCATGAACTTTTCTATTCGATCTCTAGATTTCCAGACGTGCCTCTATATCTTGTTCACCAGCTTTGAGCGTTTCCTTCGGAAGCCTTCCAATACGTTATGGTCAGAACGGTAGCTTCTCCGAGTCGAGACTGATTACTCTCCTCATCCCTCGTGTCTCAATGAGGATGCTCATC
This sequence comes from Sistotremastrum niveocremeum HHB9708, assembly GCA_001630475.1. Taxonomy (NCBI): domain Eukaryota; kingdom Fungi; phylum Basidiomycota; class Agaricomycetes; order Sistotremastrales; family Sistotremastraceae; genus Sertulicium; species Sertulicium niveocremeum. Next base: position 327,062 of record KV419410.1, on the reverse strand, counting down.
TGATTTTGTACTCATGCATCGTGTTCTGTGCGATGTCATCAATAATATGATCTAATACATCTTGACGTTCATCACAAGATAACGATTCTCTCGACCCACTATTCGTCGGTGGCTTTCGATCAAGATTGTTAGAAATACTCGAGGTACATATTTGTTATTTCATGAACACATACATCCATTATACTAGAAAGTCCCAGGTACTGCTAGTATACTTTTTACAACACTGCGAAAGAGACCCTGCGGCCCAAAAGAGTTTGAGAAGAGATCAATAATAGTAGGAGATGGGATATCCAAGGAGGTTGCACTGAGGCTGTTCGAGGTAGCCAACCTGTTTCAAAGGAACGTCGAGGATTCTCAAAGGGCGAGGGTTGGAAGGAGTGACGGGTTGCCAAGTGCCGTATTTGAGGAGGGCATCGGCGGTGGTAGAGTATCCTCTGGCGATGAGGAATGCAGCGGAGGGGTTGGGGTTGTAGGTGCGAGCGAAGGCGGTCCATGCGTCGACACTCAACTGGGAGAAGAGGAGATCGTTGGAGTCACGGAAGGGAAGTTGGGATTGGCCGAGGGAACCGAAGACGTAGTAGAGTTCACCGGAGTGGCACTTGAAGTAGGGCTGAGAAGGGTCACCGTTGGGGTGGGTGGCAGTCTTGGGGGGCTCGCAGACGGCGGGGAAGGGCTCGTAACCGTCGTAACTCTTCTGGAATTCGTAGGTCCAGACGGACTGGAAGACGTTGTGCTTGGCGGCAGCGGCGACGGTGGCTTGGTCGAGACAACGGAACTCGCCATCAGTAGCAACACGGCTAGTGACGTTGAAGACGTCGAGGGTAGAGTTGGCGCCGTTGGGGACGGGGAAGAGACCGGAAGACAAGATCGAGCTCGTCTCAGTAGAGCTGATGCTATATTCAGAGAGAATTGAGATTAATGGCCGTCAATATATATAAGTCTTATACGTACCCAACGGCAGCGATGGCACTTGCGGCAGTGGTACCAGCAGCGGGGTATGAGCCGATGAAGTCGGCACCATCGTCTTCCATCCATCCGAAGATAACGTGAGCATTCTTGTTGGCAGGACCTTTGCCGTTGACCTCGAGCTGGTTAGTCTGGATGTATTTGCCGTCGACGACGATGAATCTGGGAGCATCATGAGTATTTCAACGTCCATGAATCAGATCGCAACATACCTGGGAGCAGTAGGCGCAGAGATGAGGGTCTGGGCGGGAACGGCACGGAGACAGGCAAGAACATTAGAGGCGCCGGAACATCCAACTGCGGTGACGAGAGGACCAGCAGCAACGGAGACCTCCTGAGCGATGGTGTAGTAGTTCGAGTAGGTGGAAGCATAACCGAATCCATCAAGGTTAGATTCGGCGATAGCACCAGTGTAGAGACCGAAGGCAGGAGGAGCGGCAAGCAACGCACGGACAGCACCTGCACCGGCTGATTGACCAAAGATAGTGACACGGCTGGGGTCACCACCGAAGTCAGCGATGTGCTCTTGCACCCATTTGAGAGCGGTGATCTATGACGCGTGTCAATTGGCATTCATAAGATGTGAAGGAGACAACAGTACCATGTCAGCCAAACCGTAGTTGCCGTTGGTGACGCCATCGTTCAAAGCCAAGAAACCGAGAGTGCTCAGACTATGAACGGTGTTAGAAATATTGGATTCGACGTAGAAAGTAAAACTTACCGATAGTTGATAGTCACAACAACTACATCACCACGACTAGCGAGGTTACCACCGTCGAAGATACCGTCGCTTCCTTCACCACCAGTGAAAGCACCACCGTGGATCCAGAACATAACGGGCTTCAAGCTCTTGCTCTTGGTAGATGGATTGGGCAGGTAAGGAGTGAAGATGTTGAGGAATAAGCAGTCCTCGCTACCACCGCTGTAGAGTTGGTAACAATGGTTTCCAAAGTTGAGGGCATTGATGGCACCGCTTCCACTGTAGACGCTGGAGTAGGTCCATCGCTGGAAGGGGTCGGCGTAGGGAATACCGAGGAAACGGAAGGAAAGATGGTCGCGAGTTCTGAAAGCACGCAATGAATGAGATGGATCTAGAGCGCAGAGGAAAAGACAAGAACACACCCAGTGACCTGGAGCTTGCCAGAGGTGACCTCGGTCTGCCACTGAGTAGAGAGATCGGTGGAGCCGGAGACCTTGTTAGGTGCACTCGACGAACAGAAAGCGGGGAGCTTGAGGTCACATGGAAGAGGGAGTATGCCGAGGTGAGAGACGGCCTCGCAGACGCCTTTCTTCGAGGAAGCGATCCAGTACTGCTCGAGGATGGAGTCACCTTCGAGGACACGGTAATTTAGGACGTTCTCGATGTCGGACTTGAAGTAGGTGCCGTTCGACAAGAGCAGGCCCTCCGAGAGCTTTCCACAGGCAGTGATGGCGTCGGCATTACTGCGAGCGGAGATGAGGATAGTGCTCAAATGAGCGCCAGCCGTTGGCCCTGTAAAAGTGTCAAGAGAGGATAATGATATGATAGAAGGCAAGACGAACAGTTGAGGTCATTGGGGAAGATGAAGTTGAGGTCGGATCCGACAGAAGCAGGAGTAGGAGTTGCCAAAGTCGCCCTAGCGCTCAAGACGGTGACAGCAGCAGCAAGCTGGAGACTGGAGCGAAGCTGAACCATCTCTGGGGAAGAGTGCGGGGTGAAGAGACTGGGGTGTGGAGAGCCAATAAATATAGGAATTTGCAGTCCTTCTCAGAATAATTCTAGATCGAGAAAGTGGTAGCCCCATGATCATCGTCAGCGGACCGAGGAAGCAGCGGAGAGACTTCAAAGGCGTCGTCGCCCGGTTTTCCCCGGCACAAATATTGCACTCAGGGACTACAAGGCCATGTGCCATAGCAGATCTGAGTGAACGTGATGCATTGTGAAACATGAGCCCCCTGTTTCTAGTTAGCCCAATAATTCAACATTTGACTGACTTAGAACGCGGGAAGACGAACGCTGTTTATAGTAATTCTTCTATACTTCTCCATGATGACATGGACGCTCGACGTTCTTCGCACTCCAGCAAGCTAGAAGACGCGAAGCCTTACCTGTCTAAGCGCAACAGCAATCCTCCGACATTGCTCCGCGTCATTGTCGGAGACTGTCTGGGGTCTGTTTGCCATATGAGACAGAGACAACGACCCCAATCGCTTCAATATTGCACGAGTACCCCACAGAGCGTCGATCAGAAATTTCTGCGCCAATATTCAGCCGTATTCCAGGCACCAAAGACACTTGAACTGGGTCACCTTGCCGGCCCAATAGCCCCAACGATCTCTCATGCAGTCAAAAGAACCAGGCCGAAGCCTGGACCAAACACATCTGTTCTTCCGGATAAACCGCATTTCGCGGTCAAGGGTAGACAACGCGACATCTGACTGCTATTTTTCATACGCCACCAATGCTAAAACCCTGTAACACGTCACTCTAATGTTGCCGCAGGCCATGATCATGCATGCTCACTTTGAGATCTAGCTGAACGTCCACGAAATAGGGTGATTTCGCCGACGCTGGACGCTCAAAAATGCGATCTTAAGTGCTGGTCGATCCGGAGATGGGGAAGTCAACTGATCTCGAAAGTCGGCGACGGCCATGCAACTCATGGCATCGTTCCTGACGGAACTTCGATCTCCGATCAACTGCTAAGATCGAATAATATGCAATTATTGGATGTGCAAACGCGGGACCCGCCGGAACCTCAAGGAGCTCCCCCAACCTCTGAGATCATTTGAGACCCTTCCAGCCACAAAAGTCAGCTGACGCTGTTGCTTCGATGTCATGCTTCGATGTTGTCGAGTCCCATTAATAGAAGAGTCTCAAATGAATCAGAGCCGTCGTTCGGCACAGGGGCATCTCCTAAATTATTTAGCAGACTATGGTCGTCAGGCGGAACAGTCCAGGTCAACGAGCGGAATTTCCTTCGTGCGATGAAAATGAAAGCAGAATTTTCAGAGCCTAGACGTGACCACATCTGGCTTTCACGAGAGCGAACCAAAACAGGCTCGAAAGAAAACCATCGTCCAAACGCACACCAGAACGCGTTTTCTTTCTCGAGAGACCTGATCTTGTCTGAGAGATGCGGTATGAGCAAGGTCGAGGCATGCGCAAACCATGTACGACTCTTACAAGCGATGATCACTTGAGCTTCTGGATTGAATGGACTGGATGTTAAATGCAATAATGAACGCAAAAGCGGGGCAAGGAGTTGAGGAAAATAAACCTATGAGTACATTCAGCTGCCCGATCCAAACTATATACATGCGCAGATGCAGATCAGAAGCCTACCAGATCACTGCATACGATATGCGAGAAGATAGGGGGAGAATTGGCTGTCCGTGGATAAGAGCTAATAGGCGAACGGAGGAATTGATACACAGAGGATGCGTGCTGATAGCTTCCCCATGGTAATGGAAGGACGGCGAGATCGACCGAAAGATGGTCAGCTTGTTCAAAGATTTTCAATTTTTCTCGTTCTTTAATCCAGTTGGCTTCGAGCAATGGGCAGACATCCTCAAGATCAGTGAGGATCAAGCGATGAGCAACACTTGACGTCGGGTGATTCTTCTTCGCCAACTGTTCGGCCAGACGAAATCCAACATAACCGGTCCCAGATCCCAATTCAATCACAACCTTAGGCCGTCCATCAATTTTGATGAGAGAGCAGGGAGGGTCGTGTTCAACGCCTTCGGGTGGCTCAAGATATTCGTCAAATAGATATGCAGCTTCCCTATGGTGGCATCAGTAAAATTCAAGAGACGAACCGGGCAACGAACCAAATTCTGCCCGCTATTCCAAACCGCTGTATAGCTGACTGCTGCTCCCAAACATCCTGATGCTCTCCGGGGATAAGAGAAGGCGCGATATCCAAGCCAGGCGGAAAGTTCGGGTTGGAGGCCATGAGCGGACTCAACGAAAGCTGGGTGACGCGTTGGGGCATGTGATTGTTTCTTGCCCAATCCAATCTCTTACGCCGTTAGCCTATATCTGAACTTCCGGTACGTCTCTCTTCTTCCCCAGCATCCCCAACAGCAGCGAGCTCATCATCGGACATGTCTAAGCCTTTCGTTCCTGTTGAGCAGCTCACTCCGTTTGGTCACGCTCTTGCTGGAGCTCTTGGAGGTGTATTTGCTAATGCGTACGTCCATGTCTCGCTTTCGCATAGATCATGCTAAATGTTCACTAATAGCGCTGTCTACCCCCTCGACACGTATGTTAATCGAGTTTCTTGGAGCAATCTATGATATAAACGTCATTCAATAGCGTGAAGACTCGGATACAGGCAGCGACGACAAGCAAAAATGGAAAGCGCACAGATCGAGCTGCTGCTCGTATATCTATTGTCAACCTCCTCTTGGATATTTTGAAGGAAGAAGGCATTGCTGGATACTATAAAGGTTTCGGTGCAAGCATGCTCAATACATTCTCGATGCGTCAGTCTTCCGTTGGGGGACCACCCATTTCACTCACAGAGGCTGCCTTTCTTCAGAATATGCCTATTTCTTCTTCTACTCAGCCGTCCGGTCCTCTTATATCAAAAGACTCACCAAGAAGCTTCCTGCAGGATCTCCGATCCCCGCACTTTCTACGGCAGCAGAGCTGCTCTTAGGAGCCGTGGCCGGGGCTCTCGCGCAAATATTCACGATCCCAGTTTCAGTCATAGCGACTCGCCAACAAGTCGGTCGTAAAAAACCTGAGAGTCCTTCACCTGGTTCAGAGAATCAGAAGGCCCTGGCGGAATCAGATGATTCGTTCCTTGGAGTTGCGCGTGAAATTGTGCGAGAAGATGGGGTGCAGGGACTATGGTTAGGCATCAAACCTGGTCTTGTCTTGACTGTCAATCCATCCATTACGTATGGTGTTTTTGAGCGCGTCAAGACCATGGTCCTGCTGGGCTCAACTGCAACGAAGTTAAATCCGTGGATGTCATTCTTGCTCGGCGCGTTCAGCAAGAGCTTGGCTACAGTTGTAAGTTGGATCCCGAGTCAACTATGCTTCAGCTCACTTTTGATTATCTAGGTCACGTACCCCTATATTATGGCCAAGGTTCGCATCCAAGCCGGTACCGACAAGGAAACGAAGGGAGAGGAGAAGGAGGGTTCAGCACAAAAGACTCAAGCCAAGTCTGTGGGTGCTATAGATATACTCAAGAAGGTATTGAAAGACGACGGATTCTTGGGTTGGTACAAGGTATGATTTGTTCGTGCCCAGTATCCTCACATATTAATGTTGGACACAGGGGATGGGTGCTCAAATCACGAAAGCTGTGCTATCGCAGGCATTGCTTTTCATGTCCAAAGATCAGTTTGAGATTTATACACTTCTGATAATGAATTTCTTCTATAGACTACGGAGCACTCTGTAACGGTATATATTACAGTAGACAATTCAGGATTGATGCACGATAAGATCTATACTGCGGCATTCACGCGGCAGAGTGACCGAGAACGATCTCACGCGTATTGATTTCTAGCTGCCGCCATGTGGGGCGAGTGCTATACGCAGACAGAAGATATGGGACACAGAGCGCAATCATCACACAACCTCCCCCACGGTCTATCTCTCTCCTATCCCACATAACGATGGGCAAAGAGGACCTGCCACCAGCGACACCTCCAGCTACTGGCGATGGGAAGACTGACCATGAATTACCGGGATACAGTTCTGCGAGGACCGACAGGGGTGTTCTGCGTTCTGAGCATGTGTATACTCTTGAGACAGGTAAGGCTAATATGAAGATAACTTCTGAACCGTAACGAGTGATATCTCTTCCAGGTTCTAAGCCAAAAGCTTGGTTACTTCTAAAGGTCAACAGCAAGGCTAAGGATCCGAAGAGTCTTCCGCTCTTTTTCGATAATGATAAGATAACCGGAAAAGTGGAGCTGGATCTCGAAAAGACGGAACACATCCAAGGTGTCACTCTTACTGTAAGTGGCACTCCCGCAAACGAATGCATCCCGATCTTGGTGCTCAAAGCACGCCATCTAGCTTTCAGGCGAAACTCTGCAAGTCGGTCAAGATCCTGTACCTTTCTACTCACAGGTTATCACACTATGGTCGACTGAGATGGGCGATCCAAAAAACCCGACCCCTGTACCGGAGGTCGGAGGAAGCAAAAGCAAAGTCAAGGCGGCGAGCCCTAAGCTAAAGGGCACCTACTCTTGGGATTTCTCAATAACACTTCCCGAAGAAACTCAAGCATCGGACACTCCTAAAGGCCCTAAGCGAACCTTCCCTTTACCTCCAAGTTTCACCGAGCGTGGCTCGGCTGCGTATGTGGACTACAAGCTTACCGTCACCATCAAGAGAGGAAGTTTCAGAGTCGATAACACGTACGCTCTCGGGTTGCAATATATGCTCATATATACTGAGCATGTCGTAGGCTTGCTACATCTGTCGCTCATTATCCCCGACGACGGCCGCCCCCTCCTTCGGACCTTCAGCGGGCCTCATATATAGATGGCGGTCAAATGGTCGGGCCCGATGCTGATCCCGCTGGCTGGAAGGTGCTACCTCCAGTAAAAATCCAAGGTACACTATTCGACACGAAACAAGTTGAAGTTGAAGTTTCTGTGGGAGCTCTCCAACCTCTCCCCTAATCTGAGATACTAATTTTGATATAGCTTGCTCTTGGGACACCTGTGAGAGATTCCTCACTTCTAGAAAACTTATCTCAGATATCAACCAGCTCATATTCTCCTTGAACTCCCCTGTCCCCCTGTGGATTACCCTAAAATCTGCAGATCCGCAATTGTTAGACCTTCTTTCCACTCCGTCCTCATTCTTGATTCGTCTCAAGCGTACGCTTGCCGTCGGACCAGATGCCTCCGATAATAATAGAGAAGAGCGCTCCGATACCACCTTTCCTCAAGTTGCTGGGAGAGGCATCGTGTGGCCTCTCAGTGAAACTCAAGGGAGTGCCGAAACTTCAGCAGCCGGAGGTGAACGAGTACTCCAAGGCGAGGTCAATATCGCAGCAACTACGAAAATTAGTTTCGTGTTCCCAAGAGTTTCATTACGGGTGAGAAATCTATCCTACATGCTTCTTGACTCATTGAACGCTGACATATCCCGTTGACAGTATGCGGTAGAATTGTTGCCATTCGCAGCAGCTGGATTTACGACGACGGCGCCACCCGGCGTCCCTCTCATATCGCAGCACATCGAAGTAGTCACGGATCCGGTCGAAGGACTGCCTCCTCGGTCACGCGCACCCCCTGGATATGTGGCGAAAGCAGAAGCAGAATACGACAATGCGATCGGCGTGCTGACAGCTGCCAATCAACGATTCTTGCATTTCCATCAGAGTATGGGTTGATTTGGTTGGGTAGTGATATTAGGAGATTATATGTATGCGATCATTTTGCTGTACTATTTTGTGCTGTACATCTACTTCTTTGTGAAATCCATCAACTTCCAGAGCGATATGCGACCTTCCTTCCCACCGGCCGCGAACCAGTGTTTCCTTTCCAGCCGTTCTTCGATATCATCGTCAGACTCGTCAGCGTCATCTGAAGCAAATCCCTCGTAATTTTGGTTTGCGAAAGCAATGGCGCGACAACTGTCCCTGTGGTAACTCAATGTGCCGAGGGGTTTGCATGATTTCGTTGAATAAAGTCGAACTTTGCCATCCCATCCGCCTGTTGCGAATATTCGGCCATCGGAACGTATCGCAATGGCAGCATTTCCTGGATATTTTGTACGGTGTATTGTGGGAGAAGCATTGGTACTTTCGCACTCAGTTTGCTGAACGGTCTTCAGTCTCGGAAGCGCTTCAGACACAGATAGCATACCTCCATCGGATACTGGCCGATAATGTGATCTGCTGAAACAGTAAACGCCACGCGATTTTCAGGAGTTACCGCCATCGCCATGACTGAAAAACAACATGAACATTGAACACGGAGATCGCTGGCACCATGTGAAATCACCTGTCTCGACATGTATTCGAGACGACCATATCTCATTCCACCCCTTCGATTCCACCGACATATCACCCAGGCCTTCGCTGAAACCCCATAGAGTCACAGACCCATTTTCGTACGCAGCCAGAAGCTTGAGACGACGGCGCGAGCTTGATTCTTCTTCGCTCAAAAAGAGGTGTAAGGCCATGATGATCCCTAGAAAATGAAGATGTCGTATGCCCGAATAGCATTCAAGTGATGAACGAACCTGTCTTCGTGTCCCCTCTGCCGTCGACAGGAATGGGTCCTTCAACATCCCACTTCCCCACAGCTGCGTGGATCCTCGTCAGCGAGGGTAGGCTCCATATATCCGCCTATCAAAGGGTCATAATACAGCCCAAGACTCAAACCGAAAGATACATGCCACTGAAGAATCAACGAGATTTGGGATGGCCAACATGCCTGTGTAGCCCAAATCGGTGGTATCGTATAGGTTCATAATTGAGAATCGACAGTAGTTCAGAGAATTGACATCTAGGGTCTTCAAGAGTTGTGGAGTTGCGAGATCTGGAGAACCGGCAGTTTCAGTGAGCTGAGCAGCCTTCCCAGGTCTTTGCCATATATGTAGTTTGTTATCTCGACCCTGCCTATGCACATGATAGGGTAGCCAAAGTCCATTTGCAATTATGCGAGAGGATCTACGTTATGATAAATTCGTTCCACTCTTGTATGCCGAGAAGACCATCTGAATGCGGTTTCCAATTCGCAATCGGTCGAAGTGTAATTGTAGAAGAAATGGTAACATGTCCGTCGGCGTCGCCAGCGTAGAGTCGCTCGTTGTCAGGAGAGAATGAGAGATCGTTTATCTGAGAACCATGGAGTCTAAGGATATGCGCAGGAGATGGTGGAGGGGGTGGCATCACGAAGTCAACAAAGCGCGGACACGGTAAGACTGTACCTTTGCCATGTCTGTCGAATTTCCTAGCACTCCTCGTCGACAAGCTTCATTCGACCCAACTACTCCAGCATCAACACGACCAACTGGGGTCATTAGCTCTCCTCACTATACTACAACACGTCGTCATTCCCTTTATGGCACGGAAGACCGTATCGTGATTGACCCTGGCTCACACATTTGGAAAGTTGGTTTCAGCGGCGAAGGCAGGCCCCGCGACGTGTTTTTCGTGGATGGCCTCGACAAGAGACCTCTGTGGTCGCTGACTGGTTTGGACGAGGTGGCTGGACGCGGCGAAGAGGATACGGTGCTGTATCTGCGGCTCAAAGACCACCTTCGTCGAGTCTTCCATAGGTGATGGTGCACCTCGTATTGGCTGAGTTAATGGAATCTTAACATATATGCGCAGCTCACTAATGGCAGATCCAAGAGCCAGGAAAGTCATCATTGTTGAGCACCCCCTGCTACCCTTGCGCGTCAAGGAAACTCTAGCCCGAGCTCTTTTCACAAACTTACAAGCTCCCTCGATTTCTTTCGCATCAAGTTCTCTACTATCTCTCTTGGCTGTCGGTCGTGTTACTGGTCTTGTACTTGACTGCGGCCATCTTGAAAGCACAGCTTTACCGGTGCATACTCCCTTCGCAAAGATGCTCTTGCCACCCAACTAACTGTCTCTCAGATCTTCTCATCCCGTCCCCTATACACCCATCTCAAGACTACTCCTCTAGCAGGCGCGAGATTCAATGCGCACATCAAAGCGCTTCTGCTACAGTTCGCGTCATACATTCCGCCTTTACCCAACCTCGGGAGTTCTGTCAGCATTCCAACGGCGGACAGAATAACTCGAGTACCGGAGGAACTCCTCACAGACGCCGTCGTGGAAGAAATCAAGACGAGATGCTGTTTTGCGAGTAATCCCATTGATTTGACCCAAGAACCTCCATCGAATGCCGAATCAACGGCGACTATGATGGTCCCAGACAGTGATTCTATAATGTCAGACGCAGAACAAGAATCTACGACGCCGGTCACGATGTCCAGAACATCCAACGTAACCCCAAGCCAACCAGAGGCGACCTCCAGACAATCCGCTGCCGAAGCATATTCAAATGTGATAGAAGAAATATATAAACCTCGGTCAACAGCAACGGACGTGAAAATGACAGTGTCTGCATTATCACCTGCTGCTATGGCACAACCACAGTCTGTTCCTGGTATGGGAACACTGATTATCCCTGGATGGATTAGGGAGCGCGCAGCAGAGCTCTTTTTCGAGGGTGGCGATATTGATGAACTGAGCATCGCGGAAGTTATATTGCATTCACTGTTGAAGGTGAGTCATCAAATGAAAAGGTTCAAGGTTTTCTTCTCTAACGGCGATTGAAAAATCAGGTTCCGATTGACCTTCGGGGTCAGTTGGCCTCATCAATCCTCATCGTCGGGGGAACAGCGATGCTCCCTGGCTTCATAACCCGTCTACGAAAGCAACTGTTGTTAGCCCTGGAGAAGCCTACAAGACCGCCGGGTACTAGTCCTTCGAAACGATTCTATGATCCCTTCGCCACTCTACGTCCCATGAAAAGTGTTCTCTCGATCGTGAATGATCCCAATCACGGCGCCCCCGCATCAGCGACGACCGCTCATAATGCTGGTCGCGCGCCTGCTTACTCCCCCGCTGCTCTCCCATGGGTTGGCGGCTCACTGACAGGGTAATCGTCTTTCTGCTTTGATGCATCCTGATGGAAATTGATGATCTTCTTCAGGTCGCTAAAGATCGGTGGACAAGATATGTCGCGCGAGAAGTGGGATCAGGCAGAAGCCAATGCGAATACTGAGACAGATATTGGCGAATCTTCGCAGACCGATCCTAGCACTTCTGTGAGATCGCAACGCCATATGGTTATGCCGGATTGGACCCACAAGTATGTTCCATGGGGTCATGGGCCCCCGCCGGCGAATACTCATGGGCTTTTAACTGTTCCCACTTGAACATTCACTGACAGAACTGCCTCAGCGGTATCTTTCTCGACGCCGAAGTGCTCGGCGTTGGAGCCATGTCTTCTCGTTTCACTTGAGACTCTTTGTACAACTTCAGTCTATTTCAATGTCTCCAATTTGAATTACAACACCTGAACGCCAGACACAGGAAGCGAGATAGAGGAAGAGTCGAACAGAGAACGAAATGGCGCATTATAAGCGAAAGGGTATGCTACTTGAATCAAGCTCGAAGGGATATCGACAAAAATCCGAAGAAAAACATTTACGAAGAAGATGAAATGAAAATGTGAGAGATAATCCGAGGCGAGTGCATCCAGAGTGACCAACAAAGGTTTCGACTCCTCAGCCCGCAATATCGGACAGAGAATCGAAAATGCGAATGGTCATCTTAGCCCCTCCGGTAGCTTTGATATTTTGCCACTGCTCTTCTTCCGTCACGAATTCGACTCGGCCTATGTCAAGCGTCGAGACAGAGGAGATGAAGGAAGCAGCGTCGGAATTTGAGCGCGGACGACCGCCCGAGCTGCGTTTTTCTGGAGAGGCTGGCGAGGGAGATACGTATCCAAGGACAAGAGTTTCCGAAAGTGGAATGTCTTCCTGCTTGCTGAATTTCTCGTGGATACGATGTCGCAGGTCATGTAGCGAGATCGTGCGATCAACCTTCAAGACAATGATCGAGTCTTGGAAAATCGCCTTGACCACGAAAGTCGGTGATAGATTTGTGGCTTCCAACGGGGATTCGGCGCTATGTTCTGAGACGATGCTACTTGGAGATTGCGGGAGAGGTCCCATAGAGCCGCGGAATGAGCCAAAGCTGGAATATCGATGTGGTGATGGCAAAGAGAAGTTGATGGAATCGCGGCCTCCAATCATGGATTCAGGACGAGCTGGCTCATCATGCAAGATGGTTCGCCGTCGAGCGTCCCAGTTGCCTTCATGAAGATTCAAAGAGTCGAATAGTTGAGCGGATTCTACTCGTGGATACGTATGAGCTTCTGCAGAAGTGGTGAGTTGAAGTGGCAACATACCGTCTTCCAGATAGCTGTCGATGAAATCCAGACTATCATGCAGACTCTCTTCTTCAGCCATTGAGGGATCGTAAGTTCTTCCATGAATGCTCTCTGCGTGTCTCCTGGATCCCGAAGACAAGCTACGTCTCAGATCACCGCTTCCACCGCGCACATGTCGAGGAGGACCAGCTTGCGCAGACGACTGAGTGTAGATGGATGTCAAGCTGGCGATGGAGTCCCGAATGCTCGGTACAGGCTCTTTCTCGAACTGCACGCTCGCTTTTCGAGAGGGTCCATCTGAACGGTTGCTTGATCGAGGATTTACCAGCGACTTGGCACGTTTGCGCTCGTACAAGCTGGAAGCAGACGAGGCCTGAAGCGATGTGGCACTCGAGATGTCCGTCTCAGCTTCTGAGAAGACTGCACTCTGTGGCGAAGAGTCGAATGTGGTTGCACTGAGCGGCGATCTCCTGGAGTTGGCAAGGAGCACTGAACGCGGTGGACCGGGAGGCGGTGGTGTACCAAGAGACGCCGGGGGAGTAGGCCAGTCAAAATGAGGGAGGTAAATTGCCTCATCTTCCTCGACTGGACTGGCCAAGCCCGACGCAGGGAGGATACGGACAGACCGATTATTCACGGTTAGCGCTGGCGGGGCTCCGCGTCTTGGGGGCCGAGGAGCGGAAGCAGCGACCGGTGAAGGGAGGCCGTGCTGAGCATCTGCCGAAGGATTAGTGGCCGCTCTTTGCTGATGTTGATAGCGCAAAAAGTCAGCAGAACGATGAGTAAAGGTGGAAGTGAGTTCGGCGGGTTCTTCGAATTCGATGTCTGATGAGTCGAGAACGAACTTGAGTGATGGGTCAGAACCGCCGAACCCTTCGACGGGGGAATTGGGTGTCAATGGCAAAGAACCACTCTCGAGTGTACTGTCATCAGATTCTCGCTTTCTGGAGTAGGAGAATGAGGATCCCGATGGGGACAGCGTTGCCAGTGGGTTGGGCGTGATGGTGTTGTTGGAGTCACGAGAAGTGATGGACATGTTGTCGTCCGACTTCAGCTTGAGGAGCATGGGAGCTACTCCATCGGCAGAAGTGGGACTCGTCGGGACCAGGGAGAAAGCAGATACCGAGACCGTGCTGTAAAGACTGGGACTGGTCGGTGCAGCAATCCCAGATCTCTTCAGTCGATCAGAGTCTCTCCTCCAAAAGCCAAAGAAATCGCGGACGGTCGATGATTGACGTAATTCTTTGACAAGAGTGGGCGGATCTGAATCCCATAGAGCCTTGATGAGCGCTTCGAACTCTTTGCCTCTCTGTGCGATGGTAGCTTGGTTGATGCGAAAAATGGATCCCTTCTTGGAAAGACGAGGCAGGTAAGCATGGATGTCTCTGGCGACTGAACTGGGATCTGGGCCAGGTGGCAGAGAGTCCCAAGACGAGGCGAAGTCTGATCTCTGGTACACGCCACCTTTCTTGATGCCCTTGCCGCTCGCAAGACCCCTACGTTTTTCTTTCGACATCTCTGCGTATTCCTGCTCCAAAATTTCCTGGAAATTCAGGCAGTCTTCCCATCGGCGCCAGATCTCGTAGTCGTGGGACCATGAATGACCTGAATTGATAGTCGCGGTATCTGATTTGATCGGAGAGACTCTCAGACCATAAGAGTAAGCGCTCCCTATAGGCCACATGTCGACGTCAAAATTCTAGGGCTGTGCCACGCAAAAGTACTGACCATGCTTAGCGGGAGGAAGTACGTCGAGCGAGAACTCTCGAGGCGGGTATTTCAACACGGCTCTCTTGAAGGCCTAAGGAAGCTGTTAGGAAGCATTTGCAAAATGCTAAAAGACTATCGTACCATGGATGAAGGTGGGCCGTCGACGCCCTGCGATAGAGCTTCGGTTAGATCCTATTAATGAAATGGACGTTATGACTGCGTACCAGCATAATGATTCCGCCATCCATGGCTATAGACAGTAAACTGGTGAGATGATAGCTAGTTGGGTTGGGAACAGGAGACGGAAGAAGAGAACAGTGAGGTGGAGAGCGAATTCACAGATCCGAACAGGAGAACAATAGAACAAAAGGCAAATCCAGATATGGAAACAATGACGGGGACGGCGGTTACAGCGATGAAAATGGAGAAATATGTACGAATATAATAGCACAGAACGACGAGGAGAGAGAGAGCGGTCGACGAGAAAGAGGGGGCATTTCCTGCGACCAATGGTCTCCGGAGATTTCAACCACGAGCCGCCCTCGGCAACCAATCTTCCGTCCCCTGGCCCACTCGACCCCGAATATTCCATTGGGCCTTTCTAATGACTCGCAGTTCGATACCATCTATCATCGAAATTACCATCAAAATTCATCAAAATTCAGAAATTTTGCTCGTCGTTCCTCTCTGTCGACGCTGACGGCATCGCCAACGTTTGCGCAGTAACGTGCGTCGCGTCCAGCTAGCTCAGGGCCAGCTCTGAGGACATGTCAGCTCAGTGAATCACAGCCATGTCCCCATGGTCTACTGCCACCGATGATGCTTTGATCAACGAAGATAGCGCAAGTCCCACACTGCGCGGGCGACGCACTGGGGGGTCTAATTGGTCTTATCAATGTGATCATATGGAGGTCTTGGTGACATGAGATCTACGGTATCAGAACAAAGCAGAACACGGGTGTCAGCTATCAGGAACAGCAAAGCATATGATTTCGTGGAATTTGCACGCGGGAACTCATCCTTCTCAATGTGTCCATGTGTTCACAGACTACTGGCGGCCTACCAATCAACCGCACCCTCGACCTTATGCCTCGTATTCTCAGATTTTAAGTTGCAGGTCCAGGTCAGGTGCCTAAATGACGATTGGTGCTTCTCTTCCCCCGTCGTAGGCGACCCTCTGGCATCAATTCATTCGCCATATTCCCTGACCGGGGCGCTACACCAACCTGACCTTTTGAGACTCTACTGGCGATAGCCGTCGAGGAGGCATGATAGAGACGACCGAGCATCAAAAGCTTTCTGACTTTCTGCAAGACTAACTGGCTTCTTTCCTGTCCCCGCCTTCTTGCGCTGGGTTGCTAGGCATGAATTTCTATTCCTTCAATGACTATTTCCATCTGTCTGCCATTGTGGGATTCTGTATCTTAACTGTGGCTGGTTTCTTTCTTGCCGTGAGATTGCTATCATACCGTCCTCGTTCGCCTTATCCTCCCGGACCCCGGCAATATCCACTCGTTGGCAATGCCTTTCAGATGCCTACGTCCCAACCGTGGATAACGTTTTCGTACTGATCTAAGTTCTATGGTCAGGAGCTTGATCGTTCCATCAAACCCCTCCCATCTCCATAATTGCAGGTCCCGTCATTGGCCTAAGAATATTTGGCGACAACCTCATCATCGTGCTCAACAATTTCAAGGCTGCCACCGAACTCCTGGAAGGCGGTATGTGACTCCCTGTTCATCGCAGCTTGATTTCATCAATAGAGTTTGTCCTGGACGTCACTTTGCTTCTGCATCGTTATGGCTCGCCATGGCCACACTATTGTCAGTATTTGATATTTCGATTCCGACCGACGAGAAAGGATATCCTATCACAACGCATCTTGAATACGAGAATGGCCCTATAAGGTATTATTTCTTGAATTGAAGCGTGGACACGAGTTCATCGACAATGATCGTCAGCCATCCAAAACCATTCCAATGCAAATTTACCGTTAGAAACGACTTTGGAGGTGCTCTGCTCGGATCGTAAATTCTTGTTATTTAACAAGAGATCTAGAGGAATAATATACACATTAATACTGGACAACTTGTTTCCGCATTCTCACATCCAAAAGAATTCGCCTCGACGGCTTACGAGTTCAGAAACGTCTCGCCCAGATGACCCCACCGACTTCTTTTATATCCGAACCGTACCAAGTATCCACGAACCACCACATGCTGGAGGTATTCACGTCGTGGGGCCTGAGCCGAACGCGGAGGCCTTTGGAAGCATCTGCATGTAACTGACTGATGGCCATGAACACGCCGGGGACGCCTTTCAGGTTCCTCTGGCTGAAGTCGATTTGGCCCCACATGGCCTGTCCAGATGCGATAAAAGGGTCGATGTAGTTAAGACCGTTGGACGGAAGTGAGATCCAGGTGCACGTTATGTTCAACAGGCTAGGCCACCATTCGGACACGAGTGTGAAGCCTTCGGAAGTAATATCGGCAGCGTACACATTGAAACGCCACTCGTTCTCCATCCCGACGGCGGTAGGGAAGGCCATAACCTGTGGAGTACGTCTGTAAGCAGTGGGAAAGGTCACCTTCCTGGTGTGTTTTGTCCCTTTGGCTGGTTTGCCAGCAAATTTGACTTCGCCATGATGAAAGTCTTTATCGTTAACAAGATCCACCCATGACGCAGTCCCGTTCGCCAGAACTGTGTCGGTTCCAGGTTTCATGTCCAGGAAGGTGTGCCCGCCGGAGCGAGAGGTCGAAAAGGCAATGTTGAGCGAGTTTTGGGTGCTTAGTGAATATGCGTCAATCCCTCTGATCCCAACGACGACGTCGGGAGTTTTGGTCAAAGTGAGTTTGAGGCGTATGGGCTCGTCTTTGGTCTCCAATCGACCACTTTCGCGCCACCCAGCCGCGGGTCGAGGATACATTTTGCCAATGAACTCCTTGTCGGTGTCGGAAAGCGTCTTATTCCACCCGCACGACCAACCATTCTTGGTGAAGTCGGCCCGAACAGCATATATCATGATGGATTTCTTATCCATCTTGGATGATATGAGTTCGCTGCGTTCATATGGTTGGAAAAGATTATGTTCGACTTTCTCCTTGGGCCAGTTATTCGGGGGGTTCATGTAATGTGCCAGGACTTTGGGCTTATTCCAGATAATTCCCGTGTCCGGCCGAAGATGTTCGTGTATACATCCCAAGGCATGGCCGAACTCGTGCAGGATATGTCTTCCCTCGGTGTCTATCGTCTTCGAAGTCATCGCAAGCTTCATAGATGGAGTGTTCTGCGGGCCTCTGCTGGTGTTTCCGAGCTTCGAAGACCATCCCTTTCCGCCGAACCATATGCGAATATCCGCATCTCCCTCCGATACATAGTGAAAGAACACCCATGCATACTTCAGCCACTCCGCTGCGTGCTTCTTGACCTAGGAATGTGGTCGTTAGAGCTCGCCACCATCCCCGGGGAAGTTGATGCGTACTCTTTCGTGGAGATCGGACGTTCCATTCAGGAACCTGATGCGAAGTACAGAGCCATGGGGCCATCGATAGTCTCTTTCGAGGGCCATTTTCATGATCGTGCCCTCCGGAGCAGGTGATTCATCCTCAGGCAGTTGAAATTCACAAATAGGGATATCTTCGTCGCCCATGCTGCGCCTGGAGATAAAATTATATATGACAAAGAAGATAATCAGGAAGATGGCGAGCTCTTACAATTTCCTTCAACGATAGTTGCCTTCAACCGTAGAGTCGCAGACGCTATGTTGGAAGTTCCGAGTCCAATGCTGATCACATTGCGTTCCCTTTTATCCTTATCTCGACACTGCCCTCTGACACCATCGCACTACTATTCTCAGAGCTTCGAGCCTCATGATTGGCCTCACCGGCGACTCAAGAATGTCCGGGTTAGACGAGATGCTTCATAGGCTTACCGCTCACTTCGGTGGGTAAATTCTGTGAGATAACATGTGAGATAACATAGGGTCTCGCACTGCACCGTGTTCTGCGGCCTCAAATCTT